>JAVQKG010290838.1:0-19248 GCA_036025885.1 Hypseleotris bucephala
CCTAGCCCAGATCACTGTGTCAAACTTCATGGGATTTGGTTAATGTTCACTAGGATAAATGGCTCCAATAAAATTCTCAAAATCATTAATTTGTTAATTACTAAGATTAATGTCTTAATTAAAAATCTCCAAGTAATTATTAATTAATTAATCAATTATTATTTATCATAGAGGCACCAAAGTCTACATATGTCTGCGTCTTCATTATATGTCATGCCAACGCCGGCGATCACATAACCTCCTGGCGTCGGTAATGATGTGCTTCCCTTACCTCTTCATTTTCTCCCTTTCACTCTATTAGATAATACATATTAAATTCAGAGCCAGATTTATTCCTATTTTAGTTTTGTCCTTGTTTATGTATAGTTTCATCCTGGTTTTGGTGCCAAAGTCAAATATCTTCTGTTAACAGCATTAGTCTACACACAATACACTTAAAATAGAAGCAGGATGGGGACATACCGTATGCAATAAGAAGATGATGTGAACATTAAAAACAGGATCAGAACCAACAAGATCCCAGTGACACCAGGGACTCCACAGGAAGAATATAGAAACAATTATAAACAAAAGACTTGGCTCTGATTTTGATTATGTATAAAATATTGTATAAAGTACCTACTTGTGGTTAAAACAATCAACCTTGGATCCTAAAAAGGCACAGAAATAAATATTCACTGAGTGCAAAATGATCATAATAAAAGAACTGTTAATTGGTATTATTCCTGCATTATCATTGTTAATTTTATTTTCTTCTCACCTCTCCTTTGTAACGAGCCAAATTGAGAGCAGGAAAGTCATCTGAGTAGCTAGCACTAAAGTTGACAACATTCACAAGGTGGGCAGAAACATGTAAAACTGTAAAAGAAGACAGACAGAAAATGCTGATTAAAAAAGGCACGGACTAGACACAAAACAACATGATCTAAGCTGATCCTCGTATATAAATACAGTACACAGCTTTCTTTGTCCATTCTGTACAAAGTCAGCACAACATCTTCCTGAGTCACTTGTAGAAACTCCCACACAAACCCTCTTGACCTGACATCATGGCCCAAACATGCAGCCGTTCAACAGCTGATAGAATTAAAGCCATAATCACGAGACACTAGGGCCCTTTTGCTCGCACACACATCCTTCTCTCACTCCCACTGTCTCACTCTCTCCCACCCATTTCCTATCATTCCCACTGCCTTTCTGTCTTTATCGGCAATGGCCAATGCTACAGAAGATACAGAAGCCTAAAGGCATCAGGGCGATGCCAGTTCTTGCTGTTTTTTCTCGAGCTTTGTTAAGGAGAATTCAGTTAATGTTCTATATTGTCTTAATTTTCACATTAGAACATTAGACCTAACATTAGATCTCATTTTAAAGTACATTACGATCTTGTGGTTAGCAGAAAGACAACGCCAGTATTGTTTTAGCACAGAACATGATGACCACATATTACCATTAGTGGAGCTCCATATTAAAAGCACTCACCTCTAACAGTGCTACTATTTCTATAGCATTTTTATTCCTGTCAATAATCTCTTGTGACACAGAAAGACCTAGACAGCATCAAAAGAACTGTGAATACGTCTGCAAAATGCTACATGTTTCAACTATTTTGTGAGCTATTGTTACAGTAAATAAATTAATGTAGTGTACAGAGGGCTGTCCAGTATAGTATCTGAGTTATGGGCATGCAGACACAGCTGCTGGAGGCTCCCATGATGTCATGAGAAGAGACTCACATGAGCAACAAAAGCACAACAAGACTCCAAATAAACACAGTTACCGGAAAGACACCACAGCTGTACACCAGCAACACTGAAGCAGCCTGAACCCATTACTCCACCACATAAAACACTCAGGTATGATAAAGCAGATGTACATATGTGCTGTGTGCAAGTGAGAGTCTATTACCAGAGAAGATACAGATGGCAACTCCACAGGCCACATGAAAGGTCTTACTCTTGTCCAGCAGTCGACGTGTCTTTCTGCTTGACACCTGAGGAAGTGTACAAGACTTATTTCCTATTATCAAACACCATAAACAGCATATACTGTGTCTAAATTGATATGGTACTAATTGATCTATGGATGAAACTGATACATTTTAAGATCCAAATACTACACTGAAAAATTGATTGCTCAACTTAAAAATAGTGCATTAATCATTCACAAGCAAAATCTTCATTGTCTAAGTTTAATTAAGATAACAGAAGTAGATCCGTTCAAATAGAAATCATCTGTTTTCCAGTGTACATAGTGATGCTTTAAACAACAATCTACCAACTGTGCAACATAAATATCAGTCATGCGTATTCACTGATCAAATGTCCCTGTTCTACTCCTATTTATATTTACCATACAGTTTTGTACCTTGTGTGTTCCTCGGGCGAATGTGAGCAGAGAGCGACACATGGGCAACAAAACCAGGCTACAGTTGAGGTTCAGCACTGAGGCAGAGGCACGGCTTATACATAGTCCAAGCTGAAATAAACAGAAAAACAGTAAATTAGCAAGACAAACTGTGGTGTTTGAAAGAAAGGAGAGTGACTTTTAATATTCATATTGCACTACGCTTTCTTCATCTTTGTTGCACTCCAGGAACCATCGCTAGAACAGACTAATGTCAAGGCAGCAAAGCGTGTAAGTGTCAGCTGATGTGGTGGACTAACGAAGTAGAAAGTTCAAGTTTGCAGTGGATGTACAACACTGAAAAAGTCAAATGTTGCTCGACTTACAAATTGTGCAGGAATAATTTATAAGCTAAATCTTTTACTGTCTCAATTTGCTTCAGATCGGTCCAACTAAATGTGCATTCAACTAACATGGACTATTTCACATTTCAGCTTTAATCCACACATTCTAAGGTAGGTGAATGCACATATTTCTAGTTGACCTGATTTACTGAGGAGGCAAAGAAAGAGTTTTCATTGAATGTGAAGCCAGAAGCCATCCCACAAAATGTGAGTGAGTAAACACTGTGTAATACAATACAAATTCATGATAAATGACAACATATCACCAATGAATATACTGACATATACTGAAGACAGGAATGTACAATGTTTACAGAGACTGGACTGAAAAAGAGAAAATATCTAGTCAGTAAGAGCATAGTGGTGAAATGGTCAGATGGGTTCAAGATGATAGTGATTCAAAAACATCACACAGCCTTGAAGTTGATGGGCTCCAGCTGCAGACCACCCCAGATGCCACTTTATTAGCAACATAATCAACCTAATAACGTAAACAATGAGTTTTATATAAGGGCCAAAATCTATGTTTAGCAGGCAGCATGTACAAAGCATGATCACTCTACCCTTTAATAACTCCCTAAACACTTCCCCAAGCCTTAAAAAGAAAACTGCAGCTGATGGTAGACAACAACCACACAGGAGATCTGATATCCATGTTCCTCTCCATTCAGACTGCACATGCACAAAACCCACAGAGGTGAGAGATAAGGCCAACTTTGAAGTCAAAACTGGATTTCCTCAAAATCCATATTAATCTTGCATGTGCACACAAACACACCCAAACAAAAGACACACACATAAACTTAGCCCCTGTGGCAAGGCATTCTGTCAAATCTAGCTGCGTGCCCACACTTGCCCCTCTCCCCCTTTGCCTGCGCCTGTATGGATCATGAATAGCTCACACATGCCCCTTCATCTTATAATATCAACACCACGTTTTTCCTATCCCAAGGCAATAAAAACAAATGGATTGAAGAAAGGCACTCAAATGACTCAGAAGATGCCAACTACTTGCCTTATTCAGCTACTTAATACAATAGACATTTTTTTCACCTTTCCCAAGCATTACAGCGCTTTGCAATAAAACAAATCTTTCTCCTGATTCCAATGACTGTGTTTTAAATTCTTTAAAGTTTTTTATCTGGGTCTTTGGTATCTAGACTCCGTTAATTTATAATATTAGTTTGAACAATTTTAGTGCTGTAACAAAGTCCAACTTACCCCAAGCATCTTGTGGAGGTAGTAATATTGAGGTCCAGTGGAGTAGAGTAAAAAGGTCTTGACAAATAACCAGGCATTCGTTCCCAGCCACATAATCTGAAGTTATGGGTTTGGAGGAAGAAAATCAACATAAATGCATTACAATAATATGTGGACAAAGCTCTAAATCAAGTATAAATCAGGTGAAAGCTGTAACAAACCCAGGACTGAACTGTGCCTAGACCTAGACCTAGACCTAGACCAGGACTGAGCATGGGCTACACATCAAATTTAAACCCTCTATCAGAAAAATATCTATATCAAACCTAGAGGCCCATTGCCAGTGCCCCACATACATTGTAATGTCTTTCCTGCAGTTAGTTGTTAAAGTTGCAAAAAAAAAGTTCCCTAAACTAAAACCAGCGTACACAAAAAGTTTCTCACCAGGACTAAATGCTTGCCTCCCTCGTTGGCGACCCAGTTCCGCAGCGAGACGACCATGGTGTCTCAAAATACTGAGCAGCTGACCACCGTCAAACTAAAAACCCGGTATGGAAGAGATAATAGCCCGTCCCCTACACTATAGTCACTAGCTCCGCGCTTGTGTCTGCCGGTCTGGTGCGTCCTGGGACCTCTTCACGTTTCCTCTGCGCCACTCCTGTCCCCTCGGCGCGCACCCTAATCATCCCACAAAAGTACCAAAGAGCCGAAAAGCCATAGCATCTCTTCAAAACGTGTCGTGACTTTACTGCCCAATAAGTACAAAGCCGTTAGCCTAAATAAGAATGCAATGCTTAGTTTAGACACAAGATGGCGCCAGTACATAACTTGCCATGATAACACTCGTGCACTGCAATATCCTGTATCGTATCAGTGGCCTTCAAACTTTTCATTTTGATGCGACCACTTTAAACATTTGGCAACGTTTGATGGATGGATTTAGACAAAAAGGACAATAGCCTACATGGTCTAAAACAGGCATAAAAGAAAAATTAGACTAGAGCCTGGAGGACTACAATGGAACTAAACTACAAAAAAAACCTTGCTAATAGCCGATTGTAACTAAGGCCAGGACCGAGTATAAAAAAGCATGCAGCCCTGCACACGTGACTACACTAAATTCGGGACTACTAACAAGAGTGTGACCAAATCAAGCAAAAGCAGGAATACAAGCCTGCAATTAATAGTCAAAGTAAATAGTAACTGTCTGGAGAGACCATTTGTACCACCAGCATGACCTATACCACAGTTAAAGAATTAAGAGCTACAATTCTCTATTTCATTTTAACACAGTTCTACTTATGAAGAGACCAAAATTACCCCAAAAGAGTCATAAATAGCTTTAATAGGTTCTCCTTTTTGTGAAAATGTTGAAGTGTATGTCCTAAAACTCCATCAACACTTGAGTATATTGAAGCTGCTGGTGTACTAGCCCATTCTGTGTTGATAATGAACTATGGACTGTATCCTCCCTAAATTCCAAAGGGTAGGCTAGAGTCCCACCACATGAAACCTTAGCTCAAGAACACACAGCTGTTAGCAAAATCACAGGAGGTCATGCATGGTCAAAGCCTACAAATGATTAAATGTGGGAAAAAGTTCAAACAGATTGGGAAATAATTAATAAAGCCAACAGTCACTTTATTAGATAGACCCTATAGCTATAACATGGTATTTTGTCATTGCTTTGATTAATGTTGCCTTACTTCACCCCATTCTCTGACCTCTAGCATCAACAAGGCATTTTAACTACAACCAAAAGTGCTGCTTTTTCAAACCATTCTATTCTCTAAACATGTTTTTTACTACTACTACTGCTACAACTACTACAGTCTGAGCCAATGATTAGTTTCTGAAATACTCCCAATACACCAACAACCACGCCCCACTGAAAGAGAGAAAACACCTTTCTCTTTCATTCTCAGTTTTGGTTCAACAGGTTAGTCTTATATCCACTAAATTCATCACTAAATCCTTTTGTGATGCAAAGCAATTGACCGATAAGATTTCTGAGGCCACAAGCAGAAAAATAGGTCTAGGTCTACCCAATAAAGCTTAAGCCAAGATTATCATGATTTTATAATACTTTTTTTGTCTTAGTAGACAACAAATAACAACAAATGCAGTTCAGTGCATCATAGTACATGCTGCTCGATTATAGAAAAAATAATAATCACAATTATTTTGGTGAGAATTATTTGAAACAACTGGGTGAAGATACTGTATATATATGCTTGTTATTTATCCATTTATGTTATTATTTTTTTAGTTATCTAAGAAATACATTTAAGATATCTTTTGAACATTAGCTCATTATAATTTATCAACTAAAAATTAGATATTTCATTTTAGCCTCAGCTATAGAACACAATTAGGAATTACGTAGCATAAGCCTAATTATTTATTTTTCTTAATTACTAGTTTTTGTAGTTGAGTGGACCAATCATTGACGGTGGAATTCGATTACTTGCCTTTTTATTAATCACAATTTCATCTTTTATCACCATATTATACACAGTCATAACCTTCTTAGTCATGACTGGGTTGGAGCCTGACTCAGCACTGTGGTGGCCAAGGTGCACACAACACTCACTATTCTTTCTGACCAGGCCTGACCATAATGACGGGCTTTGTACTACACTCCTCAGGCCTCACTGATAACACTGACACTTGACTATACTCATTACTGCCTCTGTTTTGCGGCTCCCTCCCCCTATGTCTCTCTCCCTCCCTCTCTCCCCCACTGAGCACTACATAAACAAATTATTCACTATCTCACAGAGCAGCCACTCCACATAGGCCCTTGAGTGGTAGTGGAGGACTATAGGAAGGCACTAAAATGGGAAGGAACGACGCCATGTTTCTACGATGGATGTGCAGGATTATGGTTATCTTGGCACTTTTCTTATTGGGTTTCATCATAGGTAAGCTTAACACTAACACAGGCTAACATGAGTTTCAAACTTTAAGTAATGTTACAAGTACCACTTCTCTGGCACATTTCACATCTAAATGCTGAGAGCACTTTCACAAATGCATTCAAGAATCATGTCTTAATCACATCTTTGCTTCATAGTAAACGGGTTTAATTTTACTATACTGGAATATAAAATGTAATGGTAGCCTGAGCTTGATATTAACACTAGGCAATCTTAATGCCACTTTGGACTTTATACTTCTTCGACTAATGCCTACTTTAGAACCTACCTAACGTAAAGGTATTGCCATTCGCCAAGCAAAAATCTAATGTATATCTCAAATTTAACATGACAGCATAAAACAAAGGAATCAACTAAATTGGCTGGTGAAACCATGGGTGAAACCCATTGAAAACCCCAAGTGGCTATTCACTTTTATGGAAGACTTGCAACAGTGGCCAGTAAGCAAAAAGTTAAGCAGTGCTGTTAACATCAATATTGTCTTTCATCGTAGGCTGGTTTGCAAAGCCTACACAACCAAGGAGTGAACACCAAAAGGACTCCAGCCAGTACATGAAGGAGTTTCTAGATGAAATGAAAGCAGAAAACATCAGACAACATCTGAGGTAAATGCAAAAGTCAACTTTGAAAAACAATACGATATAAAGTGTCAATTTTTTAAAAAGGAAGCATCATTGTTGCAATTTTTTAGCAAAGAAGATGCACAGCTTGATCCACAGAGGAATTTCTCAAGGATACCTCAATGAAACAATGAAAAAATGTTTCTTTCCGCTACTGTATACCTGTAGCAAACATTTAAGTTGCAAGCTTTTGTCACTAACCATTTATGCGTTTTGCAGGAAGTTCACTAGTCTCCCTCACTTGGCCGGTACCGAGCAGAACTTGAAATATGCTGAGCAGATCAGAAAGGAGTGGCAGGACTTTGGGCTGGACACTGTGGAGCTGGTGCACTATGATGTCCTGTTGTCTTATCCTAACAAAACACAGCCAAACTACATCTCCATTGTGGATACTCTTGGAAGTGAGGTAGTCTTGTGTTTTTGTTTACAAACTTCCTCAAAAGTCCATTTTTTTATTTTTTACCACCTTCAGTATAAACCCTCTAGAGTAAGTCCAAGGTCCCTTTATAGCCATGGAGAGAGATAAACCCAAAACTGATACAGCTCAGAAACTGCATAAAAAGTAATGAAATCACAAAGGTTAGCTAAGGTTGCTTCTGTTCAAAGATTCACTACAGGATTTTATACAGTGCTTTAAATTGTGCTTTAAATTTCCACCTACCCGTTTGTTTTATATTGGAAAATGTTATTTTTTGCAGATCTTTAATACGTCTTTGGCTGAGCCTGTTCCAGAAGGTTATGAAAAAGTTTCAGACATTGTGCCTCCATACAGTGCATTTTCTGCCAAGGGACAACCAGAGGTAAGCTCAACTTGTAGTAGAAAAATATAAATAAAATAAGTCAATAATAATAGTTCTTCTTTACCCAAAGTACTATGATATACCTGCTTGTCAAGGAAGTGTATCAAGTGCGTTGTGTTTTCCCCAGGGTGAACTGGTTTATGTTAACTATGGACGAACAGAGGACTTTTTCCAGTTGGAGAGACAAATGGGAATAAATGTGACTGGAAAGATTGTAATTGTCAGATATGGAAAAATATTCAGAGGCAACAAGGTAAGGATGATAACCTCTAAATCCGACAAATAACTAAACAAGCCACTGAAATAAATTTGACTGTCTACTCCACCAGGTGAAAAATGCCCTTCTAGCAGGAGCAAAGGGGCTCATCATGTTTTCTGATCCTGCAGACTACTGCGCAGATGGAGTCCAGGTGGGTGGTTACACTGTAGACAAAAAAGTGCCAAAAAATGGTTGCATTTTTATTATGCAGCCTACAGTACGATTAAAGTGAACCTGAGGAAGAGTTAGATGGCCGTGGGAATAAATGAGTTCTTAAGTCTGGTAGTCCTGCATTTTACACTTCTGTACCTCCGGCCTGAAGATAGGAGTGTGAATAGTCCATGTTTGGGGTGGGAGGCCGCTCTACTGTGGACTCTGAGATAGTAGATGCTCAGGACACAGCCCTGTGTGGTACCAATGTTTGTGGTGATGCTGGCTGAAGTTCTGTTTCCAATCATGACAGACTGGGGCCTGGCAGTCAGGAAGTCCACGAGCCAGTCACAGAGGACGGGGTGTAGTCTGAGTGATAACTGTTTGTGGGTGATTTTGTGGGGGATGACTGTGTTCGAACGCAGAGCTATAGTCAATAAAGAGGAGAGGGACACATGTAGGGCGGTGGCGATGGCATATAGAAAACAATAGTAAAGTTTGTATTTGTTATAATAATGTATTCAGACCTACCCTGATGGCTGGAATCTGCCTGGTGGAGGAGCGCAGAGAGGAAATGTGCTCAACTTGAATGGCGCAGGAGACCCCCTGACTCCAGGATACCCTGCCAAAGGTAAACTCAATTGAGCACCATTAAGAAAAATTATAAAATGACTGTTCAGGCGTTATTGTGTTCAGATGCCATGTTATTTCTGGCTAACCTCCTCCTTTATATCTGTCATAGAATATACGTATAGATTTAACCTTCAAGATGGAGTGGGGCTACCCAAGATTCCTGTGCATCCCATTGGATATCATGATGCTATTCACTTGCTTAAGTTGGTATTTTCATTGACTCTACTTTATTAAAGAAACAGTATTTACTGTATTTTATCGTCCAATAGAAACATGGGAGGTCCAACACCACCCAACAATTGGAAAGGAGCTCTAAATGTCTCATACAGGATTGGACCTGGATTTATCAATGAATACAAAAACCAGTAAGTAGCTTCTATCTTCTTTGCAGTAAATACTTATAATTAGGTTTCATGTCATACTTAGTAGGCTTATCCCTCAAATGCTTCCTGAATTTTCTCCTCACTATGGTCTTTTGTTGTTGTTTAATGACCCCAATGGCAAGTTACCAAAAGGGACACAATAGGCTCTGTTGAAAGGGCCCCATTCATAAACATACCACACTAAAATTAACTCAGGCTAAAGCATCATTCTAACTATATACTGCTGCCTTTATTTCACTGTGTGGGTTTTATTCTTCTTTTTTGTATTTGAAGAACAGTGTGTTTGAACATCCACACGAACAATGTGGTAACCAGGATCTACAATGTCATTGGCAAGATCAGAGGAGCTTTTGAACCAGGTATAGCATTGCATTTTCACACTATCCATGGAGTGAAAAGTTTGAATGTTGAGTATTTTTTCTTGTCTTTTTCTTTCTGGGCATGCATAGACAGATATGTTATTCTGGGCGGACACAGGGATGCCTGGGTGTTTGGAGGGATTGATCCCATGTCGGGTGCAGCTGTGGTGCATGAGACAGTCAGGAGTGCTGGCAGGCTGCTGAGTAAAGGTAAAATTTGATAAATAAATAGCATTGTTGTTTTTAACAGTTTTACATCGCATAATTGACTTTTAATCAAGGTTGGAGGCCCAGGAGGACTATCATATTTGCCAGCTGGGATGCAGAGGAGTTTGGTCTCCAAGGATCTACAGAATGGGCAGAAGTAACAAGCACTATTCACTATGACAATTCAAAATCACTGATGTCTATGCTGTGACTACATAGTCCTACTTTCTGTTATAGGATAATGCCAAACTGCTTCAAGAGCGAGCTGTGGCTTATATTAATGCGGACTCTGCAATAGAAGGTACTGTAAATAACTTGTTTTTACATGGAGTTGGCAGAAGACATCTTGTCCTTTGTTCTTCCTATGAATGTCCACAGTTAATTGTCTGCCTCTATCTAACCTTGTCCTCTGCACACTGTAAAAAGTCATATATTTATAATTTGTTTAAGGTAACAATGCGGATTTTAAAACTACAACTCACACTTCTAAGTCAGACTAATAAAATGTTGTGAGTTATAGCATAGGACAAAGCTCTTTAGTGAATTGTAACAGTGTAAAACACGGAATGCCGCTTTTAAATCCGGTGACTGAGTGGCTCTTAAAACAGCCAGAGCCAACCTTGACCGTGAGATAAGACTGGCAAAGCGGGCCTATGGGCAGAAAATCCAAGGCTCTCCCTGGATAACAGAAATGCCAGGGGGATGTGGGAGGGAATCCGGAAAATTACCAACTACAAGGCAGGTCAGATGTCTTGTAAAGATGATATTGACTTTCTTAATGAACTTAATCATCATTTTGGCAGATTTGAGTCTTTGAACTCTACAACGCCCCCCTGTCCCTGTGAAAGTTCCCTACATTTCCAATCCCATCTGCTCCCGAAGAGAATATTAACATTTTGAGATCTGTTACCTCCGTTTCTGCCTTATTTTACAGTGGCAGTGAAGTACTAAGTTATTGTACTGTTTGTTTTAGGGATGCATACTTTGAGGGTTGACTGCACACCATCTCTGCACACTCTGGTTTATGATATAACTAAACAGGTTTGTTAATCACATGGCAATGTTAATAAAATGCTACACATGCTCTGACTCACAATAATGATGTTTGTGTACACAGATTGCCAGTCCAGAAGAAGACGAACGGGGACTATCTTTATATGAGAGCTGGCATAAAAGAGACAACTGGACAAATGACCGTGATGCACCCAGGTAGAGTTTACCTCAGTCTGTTGTCATTGCAATGTATATTCGCCATAACAACTCTATTAGTATAAAAATGACCTTGTTCCGTGATGTGAAATCTATCATAATTATTTTACTTGTCCCAGCCCTGACATCAATGTATTGATCCCGCACATACAATATGTTTACTGGATGCCACTATATTAGGAACAAGGTCTACCTAATAAAGTGTCTAGTCAGTGTAAATCTTAATCACATTGACATAAAAAGTACCGTAAAACAACTTAAACAAAATTGAAACTGTGAATGATATTGGTGTTTAATCAAGTCTGATCTTGTGTAGGATAAGTAAGCTGGGCTCAGGCAGTGACTTTGAGGCTTATTTTATCCGTCTTGGAATCGCTTCTGGAAGGGCCCGATACACCAAGAATAGGGTTGGTGATAAATAATCCAATCTATATCTAATATACTGTATAATAGATTTTGTGTATGTATTTAATTATAAATTGTCATTTTGTGTTTTGTCAGAAAACAGAGAGATACAGCAGCTACCCAGTGTACCACAGTGTATATGAAACCTATGAGATTGTGGAGAGGTTTTACGACCCCACATTTAAAAGACTACAGGCAGTGGCTCAGGTCAGAGGAGGGCTCATATTCTCATTGGCCGAATCTCAGCTCCTACCTCTTGATGTCAAAGAGTATGCAGACTCTCTGTATAAGTATGCTCAAAGTATTTCACAAATAGCACAGAGGCATGCTAACGAAATGCAGAAGTATCAAGTATCATTCGGTAAGCATATTTTGCGCACTGTTCCAATGTTACACAGTTATGTACTTTGACGTAGTTGTTTGTTTTTTTAGATTCACTGTTTTCAGGGGTGGAAAATTTTACGATAGCAGCCAAGGGTTTCCTTGAAAGACTACAGACACTGGACAAAGCAGAGTAAGTTCATGAAAATCAAAGTTTTATTTTTTATTTTTTAAGAGTGTGTATGTCATATTTAACATGTTTGCATCAGTCCCCTGCAGGTTCGAATAGTGAATGATCAGCTTATGTACTTGGAAAGAGCCTTCATAGACCCTCTAGGATTACCAGGCAGGCCGTTTTACAGGCAAGTCCGAAACTTTTGTTGCAATAATCAATTTTACTCAACATTATGGAAACAAACACAACTTAGTAAAGTGCAAAAGTTTTAGGTGATATGCAGCCAAAGCCTTAATTTCTATGCAATAAATTACTATTCTATTTAGTAACCATCTTCACCAAGTTTAGTTCCACACACCTGATCTCCACCTCAAGGAGTTTGTCTGTGATTTTGTATGAAGAGAGAAAATTTGTTAGCAATCAATATTTTTAAGCTATTTACTGTATATCAAAGATTTATCTGGCCTTTTAGTAAAGCAAATCTTTTCTTCTGTTTTAGACATGTGATTTTTGCTCCTAGCAGCCACAACAAATATGCAGGCGAGTCTTTCCCCGGGATCTATGATGCATTGTTTGACATTGAAAACGCAGATGACCCAGAGAAGTCCTGGGATGAAGTCAAGCGTCAAATCAGCATTGCAGCATTTACAGTTCATGCTGCCGCCATGACACTCACGTCTCCCGCATAATCACCTTTTCAAGCACTGTCACTATGAACTCTTTGAAAAACCTTTTCAGAAGATTGTCAAAAAGTCAAAAACTAGCAGATTGTACAATAAAAATATGTCCTTTAATATACTTTTTAAGGCATGATAGTGTATTTTATGCAAACCAATAAATTCACTAAAAAAGTAGAAACAACATTGTGATAAGGAACAACAAACAGACTTATATTATAGTTAATATCTGACTATATATACTTGTCACAAAAAGTTATGCACTTTATAGAAAATTTTATTTTTGGGTCAATTTTGTGAAAAAACAAAAAGGTTTGCCACGGTGATATTGCAGCATAACATGGAAGTATGGCCAAGCAGAACCAGGTGATAGTCTTTAATTATACTGTATTTTAGGAGCATTCTGTAATTTCACCTGTATGCCAAATATCCTTAACTTTTTGTGACTAGTATATGTAGTAATATATTATCTTTACTACTTTTGGCCAAATCTCTTAACCAATAGCAACCCCTGCTTTGTATAAAAAAGCAGAATAATCACAGCTTCAATAAAACAAGACAGAAATTGATTGGAAAAATAAAAAAAGAACAACCCGCTGCCCTATATTACGCAGAGATTTGACACTTTCCCAAGGAGCTCAATATCAAAGGCCATCTTATAATAAACCATCCCTAAGATTACATCTTTACAAAACAAGTCAATTTTGATACATCTATTTAGTTTGGGAAAAAATAAAAACAAAAAAATATATAAAACAATTGATCTAACATTGTTCTTTTAAGGCGAACATACCTTTGCTTAAAGCATCATTTATTTTCCCCAACAAGTTATCTATTTTTTATTACCTTGTCAAAACTAGTACAGTTAGCAAGCAACAAGCCTGTATTCTGCATCTGTAAACTATTAACTTGTGAGCCAATGAGACACCATAACTCTGAATGTGAATTTTGGTAAGTACTAAGTCCATCAGCAGCTAGTCTTCTATCTGGGTCAGTTCTCTAATACATTCCTTTAAGTTTTCCACCCTAATTTGTGGACAATGTTGTGATGTCCGCTCTAGCAGCACTATCACCTCATCCAAACCACCTGCCTGTACGCAGTCACGGTCGTAAAGATTGCCGCTGAGTAGATCGTTGATTTTTGGAGAAAGCAAGCCACACAGAAATCTCAGGAACATGTCGTATTGTCCCAGTGGGAAGCTGAGGGTTCGGGTGATGGCGCTTTGTACAACCTCTACTGCAGATTTCGACTGATGATTGGATGAGAAGAACTGCAATAAGCCTCCGGATTCCAGGACATTTTTTGATTCCACGCGGAACATGGTAAACACGTACAGAGCGGCCATGAACTCCTGAAGGAAAAGAGTTTACTGTTAGACTAGCTTCATACATTAGGTAGGGTATGGGGTGGCAATGGAACAGTGATTCAAACCAGTTTTAGTCTTGAATTAGATTAAGTTTATTACTGGTTCAATACAGATTTAGTTTTTGTTTTAGACCTGGTGTAAACCTGTATTAGACTTGGTTTATTTTGGATTTTGCTTTCTTTGTATAGGATAGTCCTGTTTAAGAAATTAAAAAGTGTAAACCAGTCTGAGACAAAGCAAAAATCAAGACTACATCAGGTCAAAATTACAATGATTTTGCTGAAAATATAGGGCTTGTAGCTTTTGCTTTTGTCTTTACATTACAGATAGCCAAACTAATAAATACCTTAGTGAACTCAATAACAAATACGTCAACAAATAGAGACTAACAAAGTTTTGGTACCTGAACAGTTAAGTGTATAAAGCAGAATCTTCTCTTGCCCGCTGAGGTTGGTGGCAGCTCCGTACAGAGTCCAGAAAAGACTGTAACATCAGTGAGATCCAGGCCATGCTCTTTGGTGTCCTCCTCAGCAAACACACTGCTGTTTTTATCCAGCATTTTTAAAGCCATCTTCCCCAGGTTACGCAGCATTTGTCTGTCTTTACTGGACCATTTCTAGGTGAAAAGATGGCTGTAATTTTTTCTAAAACTTTGAATTATTTTTATTTTTATTTTTTTTTCTTTGATAAGCAATAGTAAAATGTGCATTTTGTATTAGCAAGCATAATCATAAAGCCTTAACTTAATCAAGGACCTGAATTTTTGTCAAAAAATGATGTACAGTAGGTTAACCGGCTATAAACTGCAGTTTCAACATAGGTTCTAACCATTGTCTAAAGATTGTAGCTTGCATATTTAACAGGAGAGTTGATATCCATTCTGTTATTTATACATATATTTTAAGTTTTATAATAAGATTTATACGTTTTTAAAAAGTTGTTGTCAAGCCATATTGTTTACAAATTGTCAGAATATTATATTTTAATATTTAAGGTTCCTTACCAGGTTACTTTCAGCCTTTTCATAGTAAAACTGCAGCCTCCTGTTTGTTTGGATGAGTACCGTGTTCACATAAAAAGTAGTCAGCTTTGGTGGGTGTCTCCCGTAGTCCGCTTTGCGAAAGTTATGTTCAAAGATTCTAGCCACCATCCAGCAGATAAAAGGCTGTCGAGCTAGGGCGCACAGCGTTGGTTGTTTTTTATAATGTTCCACAATTTTACGTCCCATTTGTGGATCTTCGAAGCGTTTGATAAAATAGTTGTCTTTCATCTCATCACTGAAAGAAAAACAAAGTTAGAAATTACTTTGTATGAAAAAATAAGTTGTACTTGACACAAAATTCCCATACCTAAATCCACGGATTTCAGTGGCAACATCTATAAATTTTGATGGAATGTGTGAGACAGCTGCCCGTCGCCCCAGGATCCACACCTGAGCATTTGGGAGGAGAGAGCCCCTGATGATGTTCACAATCAAATCATCAAGTTTTGCAGGACTGTGATTGTCCTTTATTTCAGGACTTTTCTAGGAAATAAATAAGACCAAGTTTAAATCAACATGTTGTGGTACGCTGTAGTGAGAAATGTGTATACATTTAAAAAATATATATAAATATAATACATAAATAAATTTAAATGCATATATATAAAAAGTATATTTTAGCAAGCTAAACAATTCCCTACCTTCCAATCCAGGACATCGGGGTAACAGTCGAATGAGTCCATTATGATAAGACATTTGCAGTCCTCCTCATCCAGATATTTCTTGGTTTTGCACAGAGAGTGATGATAGTCTATTACATCCATGATAGACATAGTTGTTGATGATGAAAGATTTTTGTTTCGTAGAATCAACAAAGAACTAAACGGTAGTGTGATGACGTACTGCAAATCCTGGGAAATAAGACAATAAGATGACAAGTTGTACAGAAATGTGGTAAACAGTAGGTCATGCTAATATTTTAAAGGGGAAGATATGCATTTTGAAGCGTTTAAAATCAAATATATTCACCTGTGAATATTACAACACTGCATGGTAGAAAGCTCAAACTACAGTTAGCAAAATAGGGCTACTTTAAAATATTTTGAGACTGTTTTTAATAATGTGTATATTATACCAAAGTCACCTTATTGGCCCGATGTTCTGCCCAGTCATGACAGTATTTGCCCTCACACACAGACATGCCGATACCTGGGAGTCCCATGGTCAGCACAGTGCGCACAAGCTGACCATCGGGCTTCTTTAACCTAAAAAGATTGTTCAAGCTAACTAAGGTGTCTGCCCTGTGACTTTGGTCAGGTGGCTGAAGAGAGCTTCTCAACTCATGCGTAGGGTCCACACCTAAACGGCTGCAAATACAAATCTCAGGTTCAACAAAGATAGTGTCCAGAGGATTTCGTTTTCCCGGTCGAGGTACCCCTTCAAAGATATACTGGTATTTTCTGTTGATATCCTGCTTCAGACTATAACGGATCAAGGCTGGAAATGGAAAAATAAGTTGTTTTAGCCACAGTATTAGATTCAGTTTGAGCTTTTAATTATACATATTTTATTTTTTATACCTTTTTTGCAGTTAATTCGTAGTTCTTCTGCTTGCTCATGCTTGCTGATGTTTTCAAGGGTACTTATTGTATTAGAGAGTGAACGATCCAGGCCTTTTTTAAAAAATTAAATAATACAAAAAGATAAGTTATTTATAGTTTTCATATAGAGAGCAACAGTGCACACCTCCCTCTGCTTCCGGACATAGCTGATTATCTTCAATCAATCTTTTAAACTCTTATAATATGGATTTTTTTAATTGTATTTTTACTTCCGGAAGTAGAGCGGGGCAGGGTCTGTCATCTATCTATAGTTGTAGTACATTCTAAAACTTACCAAATTTCTCTATAATCCTATCCACAAAATCAAGTAAATCCCCCTCAAACAAGTGCTGAAGGGTTAGATCAGTCTGTCGCTGATGGAAGTTCACTTTAAACTTGTATAGCTCTTCTTTGTTAAGGTCTGTCAGAACCTTTTGTATATTCTGCAAGGAGGCATTGTACAGATTAGGCATGTGATGATATGGATTTTTGTGGTCAAAATTGTCTTGGCCATATGTGATTAATGACATAAAAAAGTTTAAATGTTTTTGAAATGATGGAATTACAATAGTGCATTTTATTGTCTTTATGCAAAAATGTAACGGGGGAACAAACCTTGAAAACATGAGGCAAATCCTGTTCTGGATGCAGTCTGCCTGGCTGGCCATGCTCATCCATTTGTATTTCATCCTCTAGTTCAATGGGCTCTGGGGGTTCTGGTGAGTTGGTTATCAAATACTCATCCTCCTCCTCTTCATCTTCTTCTGGAGGAAGAATATCATCAGAGGACCTGGCAGACAACAAGAACCACCACAATAGTTAAAGTTTATTCATGAAATCTTTAGGAATAGGTGACTTCTACCTGGTGTCAATGACAAGCGCTCCTGGTGGTTTGGTCAGCTGCGTTGTCTGGGTGTAGTAGGTCTCTGGAGACACAGAGCGGTTCATTTGCACTCTGTAGTAGTACAAAATAAAAAGTTTCAGAAAAAATCTTTATTAATCTACATTGTTGTCAGTCACTTTGGTAGTTGCGGTTCTCAACATAAATTACATATTTCAGCACTTCTATTTACACACAGATCAAAGCAAGAAGAAAAAGATGACTCTTTCTTTACCCTGTCCCGTCATAGACAACTGTTTGATGTGGCAGTGCAGGAGCTGGCTGATGGAAAACTTCTGCAATTTCTTGATCACATTCTTCGGCTTCAGCTGCCCCATCCTCCTCCATGTTAATATCATCACTATCACTTTTCATTGAGCCATAACTGGATGGAGGCCTTTGCCTTTTCTTCCTTTCCTCCTCGTCATCTGAATAGTTGTAACTAAACAGATAAATGTTTTATTTATTTCCACACAAATATTTCAAGAGATTACAATCTACAGGGCAATAAGTGACAGTAAAATTGAGATAGTCCAGTGCAAATCTTTAGGTAAGTTAGGTAGGCTATGTTATGTCGACAGGTTTAATGCAATTATTTAGTTTTAGCAATTTACAAAATATGAGTGTTCAGAAAAAACATTTAAAGATTTTAGAACAAGAGGACTCTGCTAACGACAATTTCACTTCTTTGTGGGACTAACTAGAACTAGAGGCCCAAGATTATAACACAAATAAAATACTAAAAATGTGATCCAGAACCACACAAACCAACTCACTAGTATTTTGTGATATAAAACATAAACACTAAAATGTATTCACATATCGTAGTTTAGGAAATACATTAAATAAGTTGCCAGTGTATGAAAATATCGATGTCCTGCTGAGCTCAAAACCAATAATTTACCTGTCTTCTTCCGCGTTAGGTTCCATTCAAGCGTTGGCGTCTTTCTGTGGCTTACTGTGGCTACAACAGTGTACCAAAATACAGGTTACAAATTATTGTAATAGTTACGCCTTACTAGAAAATATTGTCTGATTTTTTTTTAGCTGTCATGTTAGTCGTTTTAACTTTCGGTTTCTCAACGGATGTCCAGCCCCTTTTGCAACCTTTCAGCATAAAAGCTTCACGCGTTAGAAGAAGCGGTTATCAATAAAATACATGAAAGGCGAATATGCGAAATAATTTTAAACGTTTAAGTTATTCCTATCCATAGTAAAATAACTACTCCAAAAGACAATTTTCAAATAAAAATGATATTTATTAACAGACATTTACAAAAAAAAATTAAATGCATACATTAAATATGTAATGACATAAAAGAGATAAAATG
>JAVQKG010290898.1:0-15180 GCA_036025885.1 Hypseleotris bucephala
CAAATAGACAGATTTAATCCTTAGCACAGTGAAGTTATATCTGATCCCTTCAAAATGGATCCAATCATGTACATACTGTATATCTAAAATGGGACAGGTTTGTGCATTGTTTGATAATTAAAAAAATATTAGTAAATTTGCATTAGTTTATTTACTACTTGGCTAAATGTTAATCAAGTTGCATTTAATCTGGAACCATTGGTCCCTCTCCTAACAGTATGCAAAAGTTAAACAATTAAAATGAGTCCACTGCATTGCAATAAGCCAACTAGTTTACTGCTTATAATCCAACTCAAATTGATAAGGACCTTAGAATTAGGATTTTGCTTTTTTTACCTGAGCATCATGACATGTCCGTTGGCGCAGAAGCAGGCGAGGCACACACTGTTACACACAGACACTATATCAGCCCGGAGCACAAACGAGGACTCTGTGATGTTATGGACGAAGAGACAGGACTGAGACGGCATCAAGAAGACTTTGGCCTGTCTCTCAGAGCACACCACGGCCAGATGTCCATCCCCGCAGGCATCCTGGGAGGAGGAGGGCGAGAAGTGCACCAGCTTGCGCCTCCGCGGTCTGTCGGGGTCCTCCGGGGCGTTGGGGTCTCGCCAGACTTCGTAGGGGCTCTGAATGAGAGTTCCCAAGCAGTCCAAGAAACCGAAACGCAAGACCGAGCCTTTCAGCATCAGCACTGCTCCTGAGGGATGAAGGGAGGGAAGCAAAGAAAAGTGGAAAAGTCAGAGAAATAGTACACCAAAGGCAATGAAAAAGACTTCTTAGGATTCTGTCAAACTGGTATTTTATTGTGTGGTGGAGGTTAAATATAATGGACTTTCTCAGTGGCACTTTGTTCTTGAGATGCATATTCAACTCAGGAAGGGACATACTCTTTGATGACTCAATGTTGACAAATGATGCAGACTAACAGCGAACCAGAGCTTTCAAGCATCTTAAGACCCATTTGCAGATTTAGTATTGGCCAAGTTCAAATGTATGGTTTTCCAATCATGGAAAAACTATTGTAGCATTGAAACGTGCAACTAGACCAACCTGTTCACATAAGAGTTTAGACAACAATCACTCAATTGTTAAGGTCAAGTCTAATGTTCAGTTGTCTATAAGGTCACGGTGCCCACTTTTCGTCAAATAAATGTAAAACACTGCTGTTTATGTAAACAAATAGTTGGAGTAGATAAAGTTGGTCTTGTTATTGTTGATGCTAAAAGCAGCCAATTAGATTTTTAGATCAAAGTGGAGCACTCTATTGTGCATCTTTATACAGACAATAATTTATCAGCCTTCTACCTTTTTGTGCTTCATAACTCTTTGAAGTGTCCATTTGCAGAAATATGAAGTTGATATGCTTTTTAAATTCTTTCATCTCGATTGCACCCGAGTGTTTGACATGTAACTCCCAGTCAACCATATAAGAAGGCATGCAAGGCTTTTATTAATAATTTGAGGGCTGACAATGCTGTACAAAGCAGTGGGAAAGTGTGTTCATACTCAAAAGTCCACCAAATCTAATTTACTTTACTTATTTGTTCCTAAAACTTTAAAGGGTTTTATAATTTGGTATCTAAGTTGTCTTTTGTTTTTTGTTTTTGAATTGTGACTAATCAAACCTGAGCCATACATGAAGGCATTGCCGAAGCTAAATCCCTGCTGTGTAGAAAAGGTCTGTAAAAACATCAATAGAGCCAAAAATCCAGCCACTTTTGAAGCAGCGGTTGTTCTCCTGAGATTGAACATTTATGACGCACACCTGAAGGTCACACATTGATTTGGAAAAAAAAAGTAAAAAGCGAATTTAAAACAAGTACTGCTCAACTGTTTCTCCCTGATTGTGAAGACTGTTTGTAGTTTTCCACACTCTAAAAAAAGTCGCTGTGTTGTCTATCGTTTTAGTTCTATTATTTTTACCCTAGGAGTGTCACCAAGAAAGAGGGTTGTTTTAACCTCTGTCACCATAAAATACTTTGTAAAACCATTACTATCTGTACTATGTAAAATTAAGATCTAAATAAAAAAGTCCTCTGCAACAAACTACCACAAAATATGCAAATACTTTTATTTTAGTATTGGTCTCTCTGATATTACTGTATGTAGTTTGTTTTTTAATTAAATCTCCCATTTGCTGCTCCAACCTTGGCTTTGTTTATGTCTCTTAAAATTCAAGTATTTCAAGCACTTCATTAAAAATCCAAGGACTTTTCAAACCTTGTAAACGCACCATTAAAATTATAGCATTATCAAGAATTTCAAACACCCATACAAAACCTGAAATTGCGTTGCTGCCAATGATTAACATAATAGAGTTACAGTCTGAAAATAATAGATTATACAGTTTTATACCTTAAATACACTGGACCATCAAAAATATAGATATTTTATTATCTATATATTTTATTATCTCAAATTTACCACTGGGGCCTATAGTGACCGACTCCTCCATCCTCTCCTCGTGGTCCATGGGTATAGACATGGGTATCAGCAGCACCACCCCTAAACTGGTCCCCACCCAAAGACATGGCGTGGGCAAGATGTCGTTCTTCCGGGCATACGACTCTCCAAACTGCAGCGTGGTGATGGCCTCTTTGGTGTCTCTGTCGATACTGGACACACTGGAGCTGCGGGAACGGCTGAAGGAATTCTCACGACTCTCTGCTTTTCCGAGACAAGACAAAACACAAGAAATGCACACAGACAGGCACAGACATGAAATAATGGGACACGCCAATTTGAATGGGACATTTTGAAGAGTCGGAGACAGAAAGAAATTAATGATAGATAAATGGTGAAAAAGAAAGAAAAAGAAGATATGAAAAGTAGATTTAGACAACGGAAAAATAGCACTAGATTAGCCTATGTAGAGCTCTAAATGTTGATACATCCTCCACAAGAACAATTATATCTGGTCAGGAAAGCTCATACTAAGTGCAAAGATCCTGGGAAGTTCAATTAGACCTCTCCCATTTCAACAAACGTTCCTGCATTGGTCACGCCCACTTCAAATTACTAACCAATCAAACCATATTTTTGGACATCACAAGAGAAACAAAAATAATATTGCATGAATGTTCTGCAAAAAATGTGAGATAAAATAATAATAAATACATAAATAAAAATTAGGGAACAAAATAAATGTCTCTGTTCTTGTGGAGTATGCACAGGCTATAAGACATGATAAAATGGAAAATGCCACAGAAAATCTATAGTGAAAAGCAGAGAATGAAGCTAGCCACACACTCTTCATTTCACACAGTCTTGCCCCATCCTTGTAAAATGCATTCTTTGATATTGACTGGTTAGAGTTCAGACATAGTGTTTATTCACACTAAAACAACCAAACAAATTCTCTTTGAGTGTAACCATTCACCATAAACACTAAAGCCTCCATCTTCATCAAAGTATTCTGTACTGCTGATGCATTTTTGAATTATTCAGAGTCAAGCAATGTGCAGTACTGCAGGCTTTATGTAATACTAAGTGCAAGATGGGTGCAAGGCACGTCTTGGGCTAAAAAGGGATAGAAATGGTAAAATTCAACACCTCAATTCTGCTAGTTATGAAGGCATGGGGTATATGCAAGTGTGGAAAAATCTCGGGCTGGGCAATATATCTAAAAAAACGTATACAGTATTGTTTTGTCACTGCAATATCTTAATATGAATCAGCAATAGAAATATTATATGATTGAGTCTTAGTTTCGATTTGAGGTTTTTATTTGCATTAATTTCTGCTTACATTCAAAAATGTATCTAATAAAAAACAAATTCACAATTTAGTGTGATTGACATATCACCAAGCCCTAGAAAATGTACTCTACCAGCATAAATGCAATACTATTATTAAAATGGCATTCTACCACCTCTACTTCTAGCAGCTTCTATGCAGACAGACAGGCTACTGGACGGACATGTTGAACTGACATGTATCTACAGTGGCACGGATCATTCGGTTTACCAAAAGCCCCTTCCTTACCTCTCTCACTCCAGCAGTAGGGGGTGGTGGTGGTGGAGGAGTGGTGTTCGTCATGGGAGTACATAGTAACTCCATGTAACTGCTGAAGCATTGCCCTCCTGGATGTGTAACCTAAAGTATGTGTGCCCCGAAACAACATGGTCCCAAACATGAACCCCACCCCAGACACACATATAAGAAGCCATACAAGAGAGGCCCAAGCCGCCCCCAAAAAACGAACAAGACGGACAAATGAACAGCAAGTACCAGAGGAGAAAGACAAAAAGGGAAAGAAAGAGAGATGCAACTGAGTGTGAAGAGCTTTGCAGCAATTACAGAAAAGTTTCAACACAACTTGTATGTAGCTCACTATATACAGCCTGTCACAACAATCTCACAAGTGAACACTGGAGGACACAATTTTATGCAGCACGTCAGGCACACTTTGATTCAACACAAGTCTTTTTTAAAAGTACAAATCTCCCTGTATCTCAAAAGTGTAACATTTGGAGGTGAAGTGTTATATGTTACTTAATAGTACCTAAATGCAGATGGGTAAAATGGTCATAGTCAAGTCAAGTGGCCATATTATACTTTTTCTAAAGCCTATTGATTCTTTTGAGGGCGCTTAAGCAGTTCTACTTTCTCATGAAAAAGCTCACATTAGGTTCATGTTTAGCCCATGTTAAAGGCCATCTCTTCCCCTGCTGGCCACACACTTCACTGTGTCAGGCCAAGTACTGTAGGTGCTGGACAGATGGAGCGTCCTAATTAGCACAGCTGTTCAATATACAATGGTAGAATGTGCAGAAAAGTAGAGTTAGCATAATAGAGCCACTTTAATTTTAAGTAAACTTGAGCAAAATGAAGTGGAAGGAAGCTTAATAATGCATGCGAAATATAGCTTTACGTATGCACTTACACAATCTAAACATCATATTACATTTGCAAAGATTTTAAAATGTTAATGTGTATTGCCTTGCTGATTTTGTAGTGTTTTAAAATAGTCTTTTTCTCGACTACTTTTTCCCCCACATATTTCCCCATTCAGAGTAGCCAATGATTGTCTATTTTTACCGATGATTTGTTAGTATCCAATCCCCATAACTGCACTGTGGACTTACTGCCACAAAAGTAAAGTAGTTTTTGCAGCGTTTGTTGTTTCAGAGTTGTGTGTTTTCTTTGCGTGTCGGAGGCGATGGGGTGCTGCCTAATGACAGTCAGACTCAGTGGTGCTGTGAAAGGATACAGCGCCCCCCGGAGGGTACTCCTTAAACCGCTCCAGGAGCAGACGAGCCAGTGTCAGGAGGTGATAAGGAACAAGTGACGATCTCACAGTGACAAACAGAGTGTTACATCCACACACACACAACTAGAGGACTAAAGGACAAAGACAAAACATCTGAAGACTACTGCTACTAATCACTGACTTTGTGTCATACTTTTATCGCTTAGCAGTGCAACATTTAGAATAATCTTCCGTTGCAATGTACTAAAAAGTGTATTAAACAGAATTAATAATATATTTTATATGAAAAAAAAAACCGCAAGCCCTTTTAATTTGTTGCTTTTTGTAAAAACATGTTAATACATTTGCTGTGATTACTGTTCTGATGATTTCATAAAACTAGATAAAGGGCATGTTTCAGTATAACCATTTTGTGACCAGATCCACACAAATACACAGCCAGTCTACGTATTACAGACATTTTTGTGAGCAAGTTAAAATAATAAATAATGGTTGTAGTAAGGGTTTATCTTTTTAGGTTTTTGTAAAGTTTTAAAAAGCAATTACTCATATTTTACCTGAGGCGTTTGTTTTTTAGTTGCTCCAAAATCAACATCTTTTGCCACAGTTAAACTGAACCTCACTCTCTCAATCCTATTCACTGCAGGCATCGAGGTCTAACAATCACCTCTGTGGTATCGTCACAACAAACTTCAACACACAGATTTCACATTTTCTCTTGACTTTTAACAATCAGACACCCTTCCTGCTGTCATGGTGGGGTATTTCAATATTTAGTGTAGACTGACTGGTGCGCGTCCCCTGCCATTTGCCTCCGCGGTGTGCCTGGCGTGCAGACCTCATTAACATTGGCCACAGTTCACATCGGTTGTTGACCTTTAATTATTCCAGTGATCCTGCTGCTGGCTCCTCACCGGGGAACTCAGAGGACCAGGTAAACAACGGAGCGACTAAATGGGCCTGGTTCAGAGAAAATAGGGTTATACAGCTAAATAATTAAATTACATGTTCACAGTTCACCTCACTATTTTGGACAAGAGAGCCACAAACAAATGTAATAATGTTCATTTGTTAAGATACAGTGTCTGATTGAAATAGCCTGATAAACAATGGTCATCTGGAGAGACTTCAATACAACATCAAGTGCTATATTTCTTCAAAATCTGAAATGCAAACCAATTACTAGCCCAACTTTTAAAACATCCTATAGCTGAACAACAATGTCATTTGTGATAAATAAACTTATTTTTTATTTTGACAAATCCTATAGCCACATAATACAACACATGTATATTTTGATATTTTAATAATTATATATATTTTTTAATTTTAATAATTTTATTGAATGGGCTTACTAACTTCTAAACTAAAGTGTTATTTTTGACCAAAGCTGCCTTTTTATCATGAATGTCTCTTTGCTGCTCATGCTTTCTTGTACCTAGTATTTTTAATCATTTTCTTATTACAACAATGAAAAAGTTTATGTTTCAAGTATGAAGACAGAATATGTAGTCATCCTGCCTACTATAATAACAGCTTTATATGGACTATATTGCACTACTGAACCCCTCAAATGCACTTCATGTCAGCAAAACCACTGACCAGTAGCTGTCAAGTATGTAAAAGTTTGGACACATTTTTGCCCTGGGGTGAAATTCTTTAAGTTACAATCCATTGCTTTAGGAGAAGACGGACACTGTCAACCATTCCTGCTGGAAATAAAGTGGTTAGGCCCTTAAACATGAGAAGGCAATGTACTTTCAGACAGGATCCTTATATCTCAAACAGACTTTCTCTGAGTCTGCAGGCTGCCAGACACTTACTGTAATAGTAGCAGTAATGGTGTCATAGGGCTTTAGGTACCACATATGCCCCACACTTCTCAATGACAACCTAAAGACACAGCTTCAGATATGCTACTATCATGAAGAACTACTGCAGCGCTGTGACAAGTACATCCATCTCTGTCCGTACAATACATGACAGCAGTGGCTTCTGGGTTATTTTAAAGGTCAGGATGTTAGCCTGCTAAACCCTTTCCAAATTTCACATTATTAAAAGACTAGAGGGGATCCTAAAGCTACACTGGCAAGCTACACAGATATATAAAGTGACCAGATGATGCCATTTTGTAATTATAATTTCATTTTCTTTTATCAATCAACTGCAATTCTATTTAGATTATTTTTTTCTGTGAGCTGTTGCTTTCTGTCTGCTAAAAAGAACGAGTACATTTCCTTTAATGCCCTCTTTCTCCCCAAACTGGCCAGACCACTTCATTACTACAGCCTACGTTTCTTCACCTTTTTTGACCATTTAGGATTACTCAATCATGCATGACTAAAGTCTACTCCAGGTATGTGTTTGACCAGATAACATGGGAGAAGCACAGGAAAGTCAAGTTAGCATGATTATGTCCTTTTAAATAAACTGTGAAAAATGTGTCTGATTCCTATTATTGTCGGCATCTGTTTGGGTGATTACACAGTTGAAGTCCTCGCAGTGTATTTAATAAAACATTGAGTTTATGCTAATAGAGAAGTGTCCCTCTCCCCATGCTCCAGGTCAGTGTTGTATAATGAGGCTGATGAAGATGGCAGTTTGAAGCTAATTGCAGAGTTGTACAAAAAGAGGTCACAAAAAGCTTAATAGTCTTCTCATACCTTTTTTTGTTTGTTAAATTACACTGTTGAATATTATTGCTTTGTTTACAAGCACTAAAAATCCATCCACCAGTACTTACAGGGGCCCGATTATGGGAGTTTTCTATCATGTTTTATTGTCTCCTTGTTAGAAAGGTTTTTTATGTTTGTGTATCCTGTGCTGAGGCGCTGACCCTCTCAGAACACAAAAACACAATTCTTTTGTAGATTGGTGAGGTGCATTTGGTGTAATCAGCCAGGGGAAAGGAGGTATTAAATGAATAAGCATTTATACTGAGCTTTTTTGTTTTAGCAAAGATAAAGCAACAGCTCCCAAAAAGATGATGTTTTCAATTTTTCAGTTATAAAATTTTAAATACTAACCTGGGGGTAAAGCAAATTAATAGAAAAGGTTTAAGAAAATGGCATAATATGACCTCTTTAAGTCAGTTTTATAACAGTGGTTTGATTTTTTTCACCTACAATATAGCTCATCATCTCAAAAGCCGGCTCTTTCACAGTTTATGTCTAATGTGTTCAGATGTTTTTGCAGGGTGCTGAAGGTGACATTTTGGGGACAGTCAGTGTTGGACTCCTAAAGAGAGATTAGAGTCGTGACCTGACCAAGAAAACTCACGTACTGGACCCTGAGTGAGCATCCTGCTAAGACTATTCCAGCAGCAAAATCAACTCAAAATACTGCCTTTAATGATGATGACTCAGCAGTCTAAAAGGCTTATGTGGAGGCCCTGGTGCTTACAAAAACTTACAAGACTAAACTTGACAAAGCTCTCAAATAGACTTATGGAGCTTGCAGTTGCACTAAAGTGTATCTCCAAAATGGCTTATCCAAAGGCTGATGTGCCTATATCAACGTTAACTTTACCTCTAATATAGTTGTTTTGTAGTATCAAAATATATAGTATATACATAACTTTTCAAAAAGAGGATGTAAAAGTCCAAAATTAATTTACAATTTCAATACAAAGATTTTGTGACTGAAAAGTTTCGGGGGAAAAAAACGACAACGCAATTGAGAAAGAAGTCTAAGTCAAAATTAGTGTTTGGTGAAGGCATTTGGGTTTTGTGAGATTGCTTTACTCTTGCATCGGCAGATTTAAGTACAAGGATGAGTTATACTGCTGCTACAATCTTTTTTTTTCTCAATGTTTTTTTTTGGACTAAAATTTAAAAAACTAAATATTGCATTGGCACATCCTTTAATATTTTAGAAAAGGTAAATTGCACTGATAAATTCATCTGACATGCAGTACCTTTGAGCTACTACTACAATACACTGAACCAATAAATTACAAGTAGTGGCAATTGTCATTTTCTTCCTAACCAGTTTTATAATTTCTAATAGCTCCGAACATATTTTCTTGATAGATGAACTAATGTGTGTGTGGGGGTGTGCAATAAGCTAATGTGTTGAATTACAATCTGCTGCTTAGGGTGACAAAGTCCATTTTCACTAATCCTCTCTTAAAATTACAGACACACTTTCCTCCGGGCTGTCCTCGTGTCTGTCTGGTTTTATGGATCATCCACTTTGTCCAATGTCTGCACTCTGCGCCTTGATTTTCACCGCACAGAAAATGACTTCGAGTTGAGAGCAATTGTAAAAATCCTCAAAGTGCAAATAAGTTTAGTTCCACTGATATTTTTACGGTGGAGTTTCTGCACTTTATGGAAATGTGGCTTTGAGTGGAAGAGATAGCAGCATATGACAAGAAAATGGGAATAATCTTGAAGCAGGCTAAGTGCAATTCATGTATTATGGTTCTGATCTATCAACTCTGGTTATTTTCTTGTAATTGTAATGTTCCCTGACAATATTTCAAGATATCAATGTTAAATTGTTGTTTTAAATTGTCAACTGGCTTCTATTTTGCTTTTAACAATGACAGTCCAAGACACAATTGTCATCTGAGTAAACCTATCAACTAGACAAAGCAATACAACCAATTGAAGATGCTAGAAAATCAATATTAAAAATGACATAGTTTGGGTTTTTCAATCGATAATAATAATACTAAAAAGTTGACACAAAAATCTGACAAAGATCTAAACACATACACATTCCGCTAAACAAAGTCACACTGGACACACACTGATCGTGGATGTGACACCTGCTGGGTCGATCCGTTTGCAGATGGCGAGTGTCAAATTGTGAATAAAGATCATTTAAATGGTAGAACATAAATGTCAGAACTGTCAATGAGAAATGTCACAATGCCATAGAGCAAATCATGCTTAAAGATAAAGAGACCATTGGTACAAAATGTCTTCGTACAAACTGAAGGCACTGGTTTGGTTTAAAATTAAACTGAATAGAAAAAAGTGCGTCATAGGTTAAATAGTGCGATAACTTTGGATAATTTATATTTCCATTTAAAAAAAACTATTCTAAAGGCAAAGACATCCCACATGTTTACATTTGAATACAGCACACACTTATTACCATACTATGTGCTGACAATAAAACATATAATCAGTATTCGTATAAACTTATCACTCAACATTACTGAGGATTATTGAAGAAATTAAATTAATATAAAAAATATTGCACCAACCTTAAGGCCCATGACATGGTTCAAACAAGCAACAGTCAACACAATGCAAGGAGCATATCTTGCATTCTTCAGTCAGGCAGAAACTTAATTATCTTAATGTTGTAAGGTGATGCTAATGCAGGTTGCAGTGTTACGTGTTTTTCTATCTTAAGTTAACTTTACAATATAATACATCTCCAAGTGTTTTTATCCAAAACAGAGCACGTAGACATTTATTCTTTGTTTATAATAGGACTTTACTAAAATATATAATTTAATTTATCCAAACCTTAGATACACACAGTTGGCTTACCCCAAGTACTGTCATTTCCACAAAACTTAGTTAGTTTTATTGTTTTATATAACAATGATCAGGTTGTTCCCTGCTAACATGCATTAGCATACGCTTGCCTGTGTTATCAGAGTAACAAGTCTTAATCCACTTACCCCGTGGGGAGAGGATGCATGCACTTGTTAGAAGGATAGGGATGGAGGTTAGGGGATGGGAGGGACAAGCACACACCTTCAGTGTGGGACACAGGCAAAGAGATCTCCATGCAAGCAGCAGACTGGGCCTTGCGGAAGGGCGGTCGGCCGGGGCCTCTGCGGGCAAGCCGTGTCCCCTCAGGAGCCACCGGGACGCGGGGCTTCCCCGCCGAGCAGGGCTGGGAGGTGGGGCTAGTGCAATGTCCATTGACATGATCTGCAACAACGGCAAAGCATTAGCAACAGGAGAGAGAGGGAAGTCATGACACTTTCTCAAACATAGTTCATCCCAATGCTGCAACATTCATCCTCAAATTATTACTCACAGATCTGCAACTTAACAGAATCCCCGATTTAGACTATTAAATAGGCCTCTCATTTAGAGTTTGATTTTAGTATTGTAAATTGCCTGTAGGGCTGGATGTAGTTGCAGCATTAGAGGATCAAGTCCATGTGTTTTCTCATTGTTAACAGTAGGATGGTGATAAAGGAGAGACAGAGTGACAGGATCGGTGCATTAGAGAAGTAAATATGATCAAGGAACAGGAGAAAGATGCTGGAACAGGAGGATGTTTGTTTGAGGGAGTTTGCAGATGTCGTTTTATCGTCAGAGCCAGAAAAACCAAGAGCACAAAATAAACCCACTTTCATCTACACTTTGTTTCTTCTTTACGCTTTTGCTTTGAGAATTATAAATAACTTACCTACAGGCTTCCAACCACTAACTTAAGCACATGTACTAAAAGACAGGGGTATGTCCCGACGTAATTATCAGACCAGTGTGTGTGGTGTGTAGAATTAATGATCTGATGCTTTATCTTCTTATTGAGACAAACAGAGGCAGACCCAGAGCGGTTCAGTTCAGTCTAAAACACAGCCTCATCAGCTGTAATTACTGCTTCTTTTGACAGTCACTGTCTGTGCTTCAGAGGAAAAGAGTAAACACACTTGGCTCTCATTCAATGTTATATCAAGGTCTATTGTTTGGTTCAGTCAATACACAAATTAATTTAAAGTGAACATGGAACCTCTGGGTGTAACACTTGACCAATTTGTCAGAAGTTTAGACTGCTCTAAGGCAGGGACTGGAATAAACAACTTGAGAGGTCTCCTGGTGACATCTGTCTCACTAAATGTTTAGTCATTGCAGACTCAATAAAAGACTGTTATAGTCCACTGTCTCAGAATCAGCATCAAATACAGAGATACACAGAGGCCAGAACACACACACCCTTACATTTATAATTCAGACTCCTGCACACTCTCTGTTACCTTCAACACAAGGTTAAGATTCAGCACAACATATTGTGAGTAGCATGTATTCAATGATACATACAATATTTTTGTTACCTAATTGGTGGCGAATGTTATTGTGAAAGAAATCAAAAATCTACGAGACTCAAATCTCTTTCATGTAGTCATTGTGTTAGTTTTAGAGGTAGCATGTTTAAAGCAGAGTAAAGGTAAACCTGTGATTGAGAGCTCTATGTGGTAGTTAGAGAAGCATGAGGGGAACGCCCAGTCTGATGTGATGAGTTAAAGTTAAAGATGGTCCAGATGGAGAAGGAGCCACTGTTTCACTGTAGAGCAAAGCTGTTCATGAAGAAGGGTTGTGGCCCAATTATGATAAAGCAAGAGAAAGCCTCAGATTTAGAAAAATGGGCATGAGTTCAAAAATCACCTTTAGAAACACTTGCAAAATGTAGAAGGAACAAATACACAACATTCAAATCAAATACATTCAGGGCATAATGGACGAGCACTTCAGGCCAGTGGTCTCATGTGCTGGTTGGAGAGAGAGTGACGAGGAACTGAAAATAGGACATTTGAAGGAAGAATAAAATTGAAAAGAAACATAAAAGCCTGACAAAAAGCAGAAAATAATGTCAAAGGAAAACTGCTGGCTTTCGCCTACCGTACCAAGATCAGTCTTAAGATCTGTGGGCAGACTTAACTTTCTGCCGGGTCCCTTTACTGAAACAAAAGAATAGGAAACAAAGCACCAGTTAATCCTTTCAAATTAAAAGGATAATTAAAATTATAGAAAAATTAAACAATGATAAACTTAAATAAGGATGAAGCAAACCAAACTGAATTGAACCAGGACATGCACATGACAGGCACATTGTAAACATGCTCCATAGCTGTCCCAGGCCAGGGTCTCCAGTGCACCCCACAAACTTAGTAATAACCCTCATAACAGTACTGGACAGTAATTAAGTCTATGTGAACCTTAACTGAGACCAGGTCTATATCAGTGTTTAGACTGCAGGCCTGGGATATCCAACATGAAGCACAAATAAACAGGACACCACTGGGTGTCAATAAAGTCACGGTCAGACAGAGGGCAACAAAATAACATGTTAAACATTTTGCAAGCATTTTGCAGTGTGTTGAGAACTGCAAAGGTTTAACTTGAGATGTATGAGTCAGTGTTCCCCTTGAAAAGAATATGTCATTGTCTGTGTTGTGTTCAGTGTAGAGTTTGACAAATGAAAGACTTTCATATAAAAAATGCAAAGGTGTCTCCAATCAGTAAAACAAACAGTGTACTTCAGACATATAAACCTTCTTCATACTGACGGTCCCCCTGCTTTGATAGATCGTCTGTTGTATTACATCTAGGTTAGATTAATTGAGTGAAATTGGTTATTTGGCTTTAAACACCAATAACCAGGTGATGCACATATTTGCACTGCATGTATCATAATGACACCCACCAGAAAACAACTTCTGTTCATTGTGTTTTAAACAGCTACAGTGTAGTTTCTTCATGATCTTAGTACCTTACTCTGTGACTTAGTCCCACAGTGTTTCCTACACATTATTAGACTCTAAAACTCTGTTTACATACGTCAGCAAGCAGGAGTAACAAGATATGTTGTTGATTATTAAAAGTTTCATAATACATAATAATAATAATACATTTTTAGGGATTATAATTAAATCCTCATTGTGTGGAAGAAACACTTGTGACTAATTCTTATTAGGAGACCTTAAAAAGACTAAAGTACAACTAAAAGCAACAACACCGAGAACAAAACAGGCTGAAGTCATCTTTATCAGCACGGCAGCTGGCCACACAGTGGGCACCATGCGGTTATTAGACAAGACATTGATGGATGTTAGCCAAGAGGACAACAAGATGCGATTGTGTTGTTACTGACACACAGAAAGACGCAGCGAGAGACGCTGTTAGACTTGAAATATAAAAAGTATGTTGACTTAAAAACAACTTTGGTTACAATGAAGACCTGCAGAAATACCACACATGTACTGTAGGACTAGAGGTGCTCATGGAGAGGAAAATACCAAAGTGGCTCAAAATGATGCCAAATGATGAATGATCAAAGGTTGAAGCCCAGATACAACAAACACCTATCTGCAGCTGGGACAGTGAGACAATGCCGGCAGCACAAAAGCATGGAACAAGTCAACAAAGCTGCAACAGACAAATCTACTACTAACACAACCTGTCAGCTTGTGTACACTGCAAGCAACAGTGATATGAGTCTGATGTGGCCATTAGTGGCACAAAAGGCAACATTGGTGCATGTGTGTTGGACCTTATACAATACAACATATAGGGGCATTACAACATATATTTTGTGATCTATTCACATTTCTTCTGTTACACAGATTGCATTAGTTTCATTTTTAAAGTGTACTGTTGTTCTTACATGTGCTAATATTATAGTTCTCAAAATACAAAAAATCTATTGCGTAGCTACAGGTAACATACAAGTAGCAGCGTGAGATTGTTTTTACAGCTAGTGTTGCTCACAGTGTGGAAGCAGAGTAGTAGCATGCATAAGTGCATCCGCGAGTCTCCCCTCTCCCTCCCCTCTCCCTCCCCTCTCCCTCCCCTGTTGAATAATGCCATACTCTATCAACCACAAGCACAGGTCTATCATTACAGGGGCCTGAATCATGCCCCTTTCTTACCATTGTCCAGTAAGTAAAAGACTGGACTGTGGTGGCTGGCTCGCAGACTGGCCACGGGCTCGGGCAGGTTGCGGGGGTCATTGTGAAGGGAGGTTGGGTAATGAACTGGAATGGAAGAAATCCAACAGAAAACAGACACAGGCTTTTAGGGCGGCTGAGGACAGACAATACAATGGAGTCAACTGGGGAATCAGAAGAAATACTTGAAGAAAACTGGGAAGAAAAAAGAAGGTTAAGAAATAGGAAGACTTCTAAGTACTACGACATTAGTATCACAACAACAACTACTATTACTACTACGACTAATACCACTACTACGACTACAAAGGCAGACACA
>JAVQKG010291108.1:0-10510 GCA_036025885.1 Hypseleotris bucephala
CAGTTTGCAGGCAACAACCATATCCAGAACAAGCATTCACCTAGACACTACTTTCACTAGAGAAAGGGAATAATTGTCATTTTGTATACATTCTTCTTTGCTTTGCCAATGTATCTATAAAGCATTAACAACAATCTTAAAGGGCTCAGTCAAATTGCTATAATTGACAAAGAGTGCCTGTAGACTTGAAGCCAAGACATTCATGTAACCCTAAAAAACATTCACAAAACCAGAGTAATTTGCCCTCTTCCCGCTCAAGTGCAAAGTTAAGTCACTAACAGTGAGCAAAAGCAGTGGAGAGAAATCCATTATCTAAGGTCTAAATGATCCAAAGTTGTAAAAAGTAACTGTCTGCAATTCAGAGAAAACAATTAGGTAAAAATCTAAGTAGAACATGCAAATGTGTCCCATTTAAGAAGTGCAAGCAGTGCGCTGCATGAACTGCCAATAATCGTAGTTGTTTGCAGCAATGGTGGGTCCCTGAGGGGGCAGCTAGCATTTGTATTTTCTGCACTGTTCTCTCCTAATTAGCCCTCCTTTCAGGCCGCTACCTTTCCGGCGCTCCCATTGGCTCCCGTGCACTGTCATGTACAAACACTTACCACCCCGGGTTCATTTTGCCCCCTAACTCTAATTATGCTCACACTTTTGACAGTCGAGCCCTGACGCAATTAGCATTGTTTGAACGGCTCAAGCTGGAGTGCTTCAGACTTGAAATTTCTACTCCTGAAAACCCGACCCACATGTCTGCAAGTCATTTTAGCCTGCTGTGCGCGGCTCGCTTATAATGATATTCTGTGTCAGCCGGCACATGTTGCACTATAGCAAGAAAAAAATCAATGTAACATAAGCCAACCTATCGCAGCAGTTCTACAAAATATAATACAGATAGAAAATGTTTAGGGACAGTCCATCCTCTGCATTGGAAGAACTCATCTTTTGACCATGTTACTTGATGATTGAACATGAGTGAATGATAGAAGGCATACAATATGTTGTGGTTGAGTATTTCTACATGTAGGTTTTTTTCAGAGCTGGTCAGGAGTTAAAACTAATGCTAACAAAGCATACCGTGCATACATTGCTCCGACTTTTTAGCATGGGTATAAATTGTTACAATGGATTCAAGTTCATTTGAGAGATGATTTAATCAGTTAGAACAAGACATGTAATTATTTTAAATTAGACCACACCATCTAATTATGTGGAATAAATGCCCTACATGTCTGCAAGTCACATAAGCCTACTGTCCTCCACTAGCTTATAATGATATTCTGTCAGTCTATGTGTTGCAGAAATGCAGGGGAAAAAATCCATGTAAAATAAATCAGTCTGGCTATAGTGTTGAAGTCAGTGCATATTACGACAAACTCATTGCAGTGGCAGCCGTACTGAATATAATACAAAATGGTATAAATTGTGTCAGTCCGCCACTAGACATTTCATTAGAATACCATGATCTGTCTAATGGCCAGTAGATTCTGCTTACCCGCACTGTTTATCACCTCATTAAGGAGACGCCAATGCCGCCGCAGTGAAAGTGGAGGGCTGCGGGGGTCACTCCATCTATTCCAATAACCGATACAATTACCCGAACCTTTCACAAAACCTGTCCAGAGCGGTGGAAGATAAAACGTAGAGTGGAGTCCCTGGCTTTACTATGACGACTAATGATCTACCTGTCTGCCATTTGTCATAGAAGGACTGACGGGTTTATTGTGGCAGCTACGCACTGCCAGAATGCATTTCGCAGCTTTTTACAATTCAAATCGGAAGGTACTCTTTTGGCTTAAAAAGAAAAAACACCATCTGCCTTCATAACTGTTTCTTCCCCCAATTGTCCCATGCAGATTCAAGGCATCCATCAAGCTGGTATGACGTGATGGCACAGTGCTGTCTACAGAAGCCTATAGCAATTGATTACACCTGTGTCTCACTAACCTCCTCCTTCTCCAGCCTCCACTGTATAGATCGCTTTGGTCATAGGCTAACGGTACATCAATTAGGGGGAGTAGCTAGACTGTACTGGCGGCCCAAGGAACAAATTGCTTCTTCTCCAAACTGCGGGTAGCCTTGGTCTCATTAATGACCGTCTTGTCAGCTTGTAATTGGCCAAGTAATGACAAATCTGTCTAAAAAGGTTCAAATAGATATAAAAGGGGATTTTTTTGCTCGTTGTGAGTAGTTGGGGGACTGAATTCGTGGGGATATATTTCTGGTTGACTGAACTGGAAGTTGCTAAAGTCCCAGGATTTGTGGTAAGGAAGAAAAACCCTGGGACAACAAAAGTTTCTGGATGTAGATATTTTTTTCATAGTTTTCTAAAAACTATTTTTGAAGGAATTTGCAATGAGGGAAGATTGTTTGTGTGCACAAATGTCAACGTCTTACAGAGGTATGAAAAGCTTTTCGTCCTGCGTGCTGTGCTTTGTTTGACTGCTCAACTTTGCAGCAGCCAAAGACTGCAACAGAAGGGCACCAGCTGCAGTAAAAACGGTGTCAAGAAAACTGGAAGAGAGAAATCCATAACACGATCCTGCTGGGGGTGCAGAGCCAAGAAAAGGCTGCACTGCCTTTATCGGTGATCTGATTAACATTAAATTACACAATCAGTGTGGGAATTAAAAATGCTTTATGGAGAATATTTAGTCTAATCGCCATGGTAACCACTCTGACTTGGCTTTAATTGGCTGTGATCCCTATTCCTGGCCTTGTTGACACAAAGCCTTATCGCGTATTCTGGTCAGTGAGTGACTGGGGAAAGTAGCTTTTCAGATTCCTCCCCCTGACCTGCCTGCTAAGCCTCCCATTGAGCTCAAGAGAGCAAAGGAAGGGCCAGCTCTGCTTCTCAATATGATGCATTCTATTTTTTTTCTTCTCCAGTTGACAGCCTATAATTCAGTCCTGACAATCCCCCCTCATAATACATATTTTGTTTTCTATCAACACCCTTGAAATTGGAAGTGGCACTGTGGCTCAGATGGGTGCATCTGAAGCCATCCACGGAGTTACACTGAGGCTTTTAAAACCCTGGAGATGAAACAGGAGATAATGAAGGTTTGGTGTCGAGATATTGGCGTTTGGCAACAGACCACAGCACCAGGCCTCTCACAGAATCTTACCAGAAACTACTTGGAAGACATTCCACATCCAGAGAATATTTTTCCAAACATCTTATTTTGATTTAAAACAGGTTTAAAACAGGTTTTTGAGTATTAATTACTTAAATGTGTAAATCCTTTCAAGCTGTATATAAATACTAGAAAAAACGTTTCACCTTCACATTTTACTAACTGCTTTAGTAACAGAAAAACAACTCTGTAACTTGTAAAAAAAAGTGGGTCACAATGAAATGGCCAGGGATAAAGTTGAATCCCAGAATCAGTCCAATTGAAACCCACTAGATCACTACTTGTGCTAAGTCTTTTTTAATGAACATTTACTTGAGACCAGATTTTTAGATACCCTACCCATTTGTGAATGGCACATATGTTGGGGATGATCCTTGCTGCTCTGTTGTACTTCTCCAAAACCCATTGTGACCAACCTTTAACCTCACTAACTCCACTGTCAAGACATCAGACTGTGGGAGAGAAACTATACAGGAATGTTGAATCATAAAAACTGGGCCACTTTTGGAGGGTAGACGTGGTGGCGAGACCTGGCATAGACAGAGTGCAAAGGCGTTGGTTGACGCTTGTCATCTTCCATTAAGGTCCTTTTGATTGGCCTTTGTGGGCCTGGAAACGGCAAACAGCTGCATGCAAATAGCCCCGTTTCCCCACGGCTGGCCCCCATTGTTCTGGGCTTTGGGCTTTACAGGGACGCTTTCTCTTGCGCATAAAGGAGGGTGTAGCCTTTAGTCAAATAAGAGTGCCCCCAGCGTGGTCCCAGCAGGAGTACTTGAAGGCTGTTTGTCTTTTTATGTTGGTTTATTCTTGATATTACTGGTAGCCAACATGTTTGGAAGAAAGAAGCAGATCTTAAAAGTCAAGCTTTTCCTCCAACACCCGGGGATGCCTGTATAATCCAATATCCGGAGCGATATCACACTGGTCATACTGCATGTTGTCTCAGGCGAGGTAGACGTTGGGAAGTAGAGCAACACAAATTAAAAACATATTTGAAGTAATATGGGAGAACAAAGAATCATCTGTTGTTAGTCTCTCCTTTTCCTGCCTTCTTGTTTTTTCCTAGACAGCTCGATGGAATATTATCTACACAGATGTGCTGAAACCTTGTGTGAACCAAAAAAGTGAATTATATACTTCACAATGTATTATCATCACAACGCTGTCAATCGCATCATCTGAATCAAAAACAGACACACACTTTAGGTATAAGAATACATGTCCAAATCAAAGTCTGGTGAGTGCAACTAAGCATTACTATGCAAACTAAAGATTTTCCTATGCCAGTCTCTCTTCAGTAAGTTCAAACACTGTATGAAGTTCAGCAGTACTGGCCAATACATGTACTGCTATAATAATGCGTGAATGTTAAACAAGAATGCATAGATGATAGAACTATCACCAGAGTCTGTGGGGTTGAGGCGTGTGCTAAAATGGTCATTTTTGGCTATATATTTGATTTGTCTACAAATTGTCTACTAATTAACAAGTTGACCAAAATAAAACCATACTAGTTGTGGGTGATATGGTAAAAATATTATATCACAATTTTTGGTTATTATAATACTTAATACTATTTATTTACACATCTTCCCAGATTAGAATGTTCTTCATAACTTCATTTTACAATTCAGTTTTTATCACCATATCGCCCACCACTAATTCATATAGTCTTAGGTTTAGTCTGGTTTCATTTGACCCTCCCTTTAAGTGGTCAAATTTCCAATTTTTTTTTTTTTTAATTCTGTCATTGAAAATATGAAGTTTGTATAGTAATGTCATCATTCAAGAGTTTCGATTCCATACTATTGCTTTACCTCAATGTTTCTTAGTCATTGAAAGCATAATTGACCTCATAGTGACCCGGATTTGGGTCCCAACCCACCATTTGGTTTCCACCACCTCTTTACCCGACACCACACTTAGCAGTAAAACATCATTGCTGTAGTGCAAAAGAAACCATTCAAAGTCTTCCCATTTTGACATCCTTAAGTGTAATCTATCCTCACAACACACTCCCAAATGCTGAACCTGACCCGTTCTATCACACTCGCCAGACACAAAGGAGCGAGGTGCCAGATTAGCAAGGAGATTTGGGGAGTTTGCAAATAACACCTGTATTTCCAACACTAGACAACACCCGAGAACTGTTTTGCTACGCTGCCCGTCTTCTCACATTTCATTTCAACTGTCGAAAGAAAGAAAAAAGTGGGCGAAACTGCTGAAAATCTATTTGGACATATGGCACCATTTCCCATGACACCTTAGTCCCTCGCTCCGGTCCACCTTGCTGGGAATCATTTCTAAAGACAGTGTCAGACAAGAAGACCACAAGGCCTGGGGCTATACCGCGCCTTTCCGAGACTGCTGCTATCAGACACTCTTGATTCCGATATGAGGATTTTAAAATAGCAACTGGCAATACACGGCTCGAGTCCATTTGTGGTTACATTAGGCTGGCCAACCGGTGTTCCTTTTCTCTTGTCGGAGTGATACGTAAATTCCGTCGTTGCCATTTCAAATTCAAAACCACCATTTGTAATCGTGTCTACGGCTCTCGGCTCTAATTCATTTCTTGGGGAGGGAGAAAAGATGTAAGAGGAGAAGAGAGAATAGCGTTGCCTGTGGTGACTAGTTAAATGCGTTTTAAAAAGAAGGGGCTTTGTCATAATGCTGAATCCAGGCCATGATAAACCCCGCTGTCAGCTCTTAACTCTTCAGGTGGCTCCATTCATAGGACGCGTCACGTTTCGCCCGTAGTATAAATGTTTCACACCAGAGTAAATGTTGAAAGGGTTAGTGTAGAAGAGAACATGGAGTCTCCAGGAAACTTCAAGTACTTGGAGAGTGCTGACCTGGAAAAGGTGTTGGCCAATATGTTGTATCATCTCCCCCAACAATTGTAGATATATGCATGCAGACATAAATGTTAATCAGGCACGATTGTTCCTCAAAGCAAAGTTAATTCACTAAAAATATTTCTTCTTTTGCTGGTCCTTTGTGGGAAGAATAAATATACTGTATTTGGCAATATTTTTCAGTGGTTAAAGACAAATCTGAAGTTCTGCCTTGGTCTATTACTGACCTTCCTTTTGATCAAAATATAATCAAAATCTGACTAACATAGAAACAAACAACCCAACATCGATTCAACTTCTCGGTGGAGGTCAAAAGGCTCTTGAATGGCATTTAAAAATTTAAAAAATAATAATAACAATTTTATGTTGTTGTGAGCACTCTCATTTTACTCAATCTTTTAAACAAGCAATAGAGCATTTAAAGTTGGCCAGTGTTTTTTTTTTTTTCAGATCTGCAGATAGCTTGCCACCAGCTTCAAAGGCTGCTTCTTTTTCAAGCAGAATTATTTATATATTGTTATATTAAATATAAAATATAAAGCACTGGGTAAAGATTTTCCTATGCCAGTCTCTCTTCAATATGTTCAAACGCTGTATGACGCTCAGCAGTACAATGCATCTACCCATAGGTACTGCTGTAATATTGTGTGAATGTTATGCAAGAATGCACAGATGATAGAACGATGACCAGAGTCAGTAAGGTTTGTCATTTTTAATGAGGCTTATGCTAAAATGGTTCAGTGTGGGGCCCATATAGCAGGCGCTCTATGGCTTTTCCACATGTGGATTTGTGTTTTACAAGACTTGACAGATGAGCTGTATGAGAATGACCGTTATTCTTTGGATGTCTACGGGAGAACTGGCCTAAAACAAACAAATGACAGAACAGTATTTGGGCATTTTGGAATACCCACTGTAAACCATACATACTGTTTTACAAGTACATTGCATAACAGAGCTACATCCAGGCAAAACATCTTCATTCACAAATACGTATACTCTACTCTCTTTTTGACAGGCTATTTACATATACATCCTAGTGTTGGTTATTACTAATTAGAAATGCAACTGGCCGGCACTTAAGTGAAATAACTAGTTTCAATTGCTGCACATGCTTTGCTAACACCTGCCATGAGGACACCGTTCAAAACATCATTGCTCTTGTTGAAATCTCTCTAAGCCCCTACCCGGAGGAGACAGTGCTGTTCAGTTCTCATATCATACATTGGAAGTTTTGCCACTGCTGATGCACAGTCAACACAGAGGATTATTTCGGTTCGACGGAACAGCCGGCTCAGCTGCGCCAGACTGCAGATGAAGAATGTCTCTCATGGGAGCCAGAACTAAAGCAGGAGTGAAAAAAGACAACAAAGTGGAAGCAGTAATGACTGTGTCTTAATTTGGCCGCGGGAAAAGTGCAGCTCTCTCGTGTCGATTGGCTAGATGATTCCTGACCCTGTGGGCGCATATCAAAGGAACACTAGCCTCGGAAAGTAGAGAAGTATCATTATATCACTAATATGTATCATTCATGTAAAAAGGGTCAGCACTTTATAGCGGTCTTGACAAGAATACGGCTGAGGAAATATTGCTGGATTTAATGTCTTTTCTGACCGTGAGCACATTAGCGAGATTAAAGTAAGGTATAATTTGACAAGCTATGTAAAGCGACCTCTTAATACAAAAATACAGCAGTCGGCGAGGCTAAACAACCACGTAAGAAATATTTCACTTGAAAGATGAAAACGCTATACGCTCTCCGGAGAATGCCATTTTTGACAGAATCGGTTCATTTTCAATATCAACATTTGGCTGTATCTCATTCTGCAACAAAAGATGAGCGTGTTGTCTTAAACAGAAGAGTCCCAGGTGAGGCAGAGTTATAGCAGGACACACCACGCTCCCCTTAAAGCCCATATTTCAGCCCTGCTTGCAAAGCCCTGTTGGATTTTCTGCTCAAGAAAATGTCTGTGAAGAAGTCAGGTGTGTCTTTAAGAGGTGGGGAGGGTGAGGGGACACAAGGCCAGAGGATGGAGTGGAAGAAAGATATGGTTTGGCTACACCGGGTTGTGGGGGGGGGTGGGGGGGTCATTCAAGTCATTTTTGCCAAAAATCGTCCATTTGTAAAGAGCCACAACCAAAACATTGGGCCTACAAGTTGTGGTTCTTTGGCTGTTTCTAGAGGTCATAATTTCTCGAATCTGGTCTGGAGGTTTGATTTTGATCTTTGAAAAAATCTGATTAAGACTTTGGTTAGACCTGGTTAAATCCTGGTTTGATAGAGTCCCAGTTTTGACCTTCTTGAGACTAGGTTTAGACCAGATTTAGTCACGGTTTAGACCTAATGAAGTCCTGCTTGTTTAATTGTGGTTTAGTCCTGGCCAAAGTCTTATCAAAAGTAGCAGTCTATGGTAAGGTTAATGGGGCACCAAACGTTCGAAGTACCAAGAAATAGTTTTTGGAGAGTATTCAGGTGCCATCATTACTGTGAGAGATAAGGGTGGTGAATCAATTGAAATAACATTCACCCTTGAAATGTGTGGCCCAAATAATAACGCAATTACTCTGCCCGAACTATTCAACTATTAAGCTTTTATCATTGAACTGTGTGCTGCAATTGAAAGAGCATTTACAAAAAGTGGGAAGTGCAAATTGAGGCACACTGACCCAGCCCATGCCATTTCTCCAGTGCAAACAAGCCGTCTATCTATTTTATTTTTCTTTCTTGCTGATGCAGCTTCTCCCCTTTTCACCCTTACAATTTCATCCCCCTTCACTCTGCTCCCTCCCAACCACCAAACCACGGCAGCACCCAGACTTATATTGGGTGCCGTCAGTGAGACAGGGTGTCAGGAGCAGCCGCAACGGCAACACGGATTACATGAATAATGAGGCGGGAGCACTACACGGGTGACTAGAAATTGAGATCGGGGAGGGGACTCGAAAACGATAGCGAACAATCCCAATAAGACAAGCGGGTGCTATCTGGCCAAGATGTAAAGCCAGACGTTATATCATTTTCTTTGTGAACGGTTCAGTCAAGGTCACAATGTAATGATGTAGCGGTCATTTCGGCACTGTCTGCAGCCCTAAAAGGTTTTCTGCTTTGGTAAAAAGAAAGACAAAAGCTTTTAATGTTGTTTTTGTCTTTTTGGCACATGTTATTCATCATAGTGAACATTAAAATACTATTTTTAATGCAGATTCTGTGCCGGCTTTGATTAATGGGTGATCCTTATCTGTAATGTCTTGGGGACACTTCCTGTGTTACTGCTAACAACTTTCATCTGCTTTGCCCATTTGTCAGAATGTATTGTTAGCAAACTGCTTAGGCTCATGGGGTACTTCTGAGCTGGTAGGGAATCACTTGGGGGTGACCAGGAACTTTTCCAATGGGGCAGTCTGTTTTAACATTTTTATCATATCTCTCACCTCTACTGACATACTGACAAGATCATAGGGCCTTACACACACAATGAAATACCTATCAAAATTCTAAATCTGTGCCCCATCAGAACTGACTGAGGTATCACCATTTTTCAGACAAAACCCAAATGAAATATAGATGAAAATAAAGAATCACTTGACAGTCTCAGTATGTTTTGGAAACTCTTTGTAAACTAGTTTGTAATGACACTGCTGAATTGGATGTTAAAAAGGCTAAAATGTACAGCTTTTGTCACACTGTATACATCCACCTTCACCCATTATGAATGAGCCTAGCCTGACTTGGATATTGGACCGACTCGAGTTACACTACATTTGTCAAACTTGGGCATTTCACTGACAAACATTTATTTTACCGGGGCTAGGGTTCATGTTCGTTGCACACGCTACAGGAGGAGAGCTGCGCCAAGGTGTATAAAAGAAAAGAAAGGAAACTGCCTTGGGCTAAAATTTATAACAAGTTTGTCCACTATTTGCAATTCAAACAATACTGCACCAACAGTACGGTTTTTTGTTCCACTCACTAGTTTGCGTGGTGTTGCCGGTTACACCTTTGTGATTTCCTACAAGCTTTGCATCAGATTTACATGAAGTGGCTGCTTGCACATTCATTCATTCATGCAGTAAGCTTTTGGCCTGAATAATATGAATTTGTCTATCTAGGAATATACATCTTAGGCATTAGGCAAACATTACACATATAACATATAAAGTTTAAAATATGTTACTAAATAAAGACAAAACAGGGACTACACCAGGAATACACCAGGTTTATGCAAGCCTGGAAACTGGTCTAAACAAAGTCTTAACCAGATCTTAACTATGCAAAAAAATAAAAAAATAAAACTAACTAGACAACAGAGCAGTGCGCCACACAACAAATTCAAGACCCAAAGGATAAAATGCTTTAAATGAAACCAAAATAAAACTGACCTTTCCAAATTTTGGTGCTAAAGATTTTACTCTATTAATGTATTCAAATTCCCCAAACAAATATAATGAAATGAAAAATATCAAATGGATAAAGAAAGAAATGTTATATATAAAATGTCAGCTCAGTTGGACATGTACAGC
>JAVQKG010291138.1:0-20264 GCA_036025885.1 Hypseleotris bucephala
CTGCCATAGCGAGCTGAAACGGGGCGGAGTTAACTAGCGCGAAATAAACCAATGACAGAAAGTGTGGAGGTGACGACAGTGAAGCGCGAGGCTGTAGCTTCTTCTTGTGACATATTTAGATCATTTTAAAAAGACGAGAGAGCCGTATTAAGCGTTCGCTCCGACCCGTTGCCATATTTGTTTATGTTTATGTTTTTTTGTTTTGGAGAAGAAACGGTGCGCAGCGCTGATTGGCTGGTAGAACTCACACAGGGGGAGGAGTCAGTGGAATGGCAGCATTTCCATGCCCTTTGCTTCCATAAGAAAGCATTAGGCATGGCTGGCCAGGCTAAAAGAAAGTTATGGTAGTCAGTAAATTGGAATGTTATGTCCAGGAGTCTATTTTTTGTTTATAGAAACTTCAAAAATATTGAAATATCTAGAAAGAACAGACTTTCTCCCATGTTTGTCATCATAGTCCATTCATCAGCTTATAAACTTCCCTAGTTTAGATTTTCTCTGGAACATTTGAAAATTTAGCTTCAACTGCACAAAAACTTCTTTTCAAAAATGGGCCAGTAGTCATTACCATATTTGGAAAAGCTCTGAGTTTGGGAAGGCAAAGTTAGTTATCGCAAGCTAGTGGTGCCAGCCCCTAAATTAACACTACGGTAAACAAACGCGAATACCTAAAATTAGCATGTGTTTGCTGTGTATAATATGACTGATGCTGGAAGACACATCCTAGCACCTTTGTTTCACTTCTGTAAATAGACAAAGTTTACTTAGCCCTTCCACGGGATAAACAAATCTAGGAAATTGTGTAACGCCGCGTTCTTATCATTCTTGCACCAAATAATTCCAAACTATTTTAACGTACCTCACTGAAACTTGCACAAAAACAGTTTCACCTAAGCCGAACCGTTGCAACACATTGACTCATCCTCATGGTTTTAATTAGAATTCTTCATTTTTAACTTTTTGGCGTGTTTGCAGCAAAACAACAAGATAAAAAGGCAGCATATGATTGCACACACGCTGATTCTCCGAACAGATTTTGCAGGGTGGCACTGGCTCGGACTATTATGTACTGGAAAACAGGGACATCTTTCATTGCGCCTTAATAACTTCACAGATGCGGCCGAAAAGGTGGACGATGACTCAGGCTGTCACCTCAATTACTCCCACGTCGCAATCTGCACCTTCCTGCTGACGGAGCGCCTTACTGCCAAAACATGTAGCACTAGTTTGTGGCTGACAAATGTCAACAGGTTTAAAGGAACAGCTTGTCTCCAAATGCTCCCCCAAACTGTTAAGTGTTATGTGATGAAAGTAACTTGGTTCGATTTCAAAGACCAGGGTTGGAAGACTTCTGAGGTCAGGATGCATCACAACATAAATTTATACAATAAAGAGAAAAATATTATAGGCTGTTTAGTTTGATGACTCCATATAACTCAGGAAAAACATAAAAAGCCAGAAGTTATTTCAATATTCTTTCTAGCTAACCCATAAAAGAATTAGAAGTACCCTTATAGAAATGATAATTGTACGTATTCTTGGAGCGATTGAGTGAATGACTTTTGGATTAGCACATTATTTTTGCCTAAAGGATTTTTTCAAAACGCATTGTATTTTTCTTTTTATGTGCATCTATAGTAGTGAATTGCCTAATTAATTTTAGGCCTTATTTTTCACACTCTATTTCTTATCTTTTCTAGGTTTCATAAGGTAGTGCTACTGCTCCTTAGGGTGTGAAGTGGGGTACATTAGACAACCAACTGACACTCACTGTGCCAACCAATTTTTCCATTCACCTAACCCACAATTACCATTATATAATCTAATAGCACCATTTTCTAATCAGTAAATTTTGGAAAACTAACTTAACATTTCAGCCTTACTTGTTGGCGGAAAATGCGACTTTGCAACATTTTTGTCATCCTAAAATCTTCTACTTTCGTCTTTTCAACCATCACGTTTTCAAATTGCACATGCCATTTACCCAACTGACGTCAAACTTGCAGCCTAACATTTAGCACAACACAGATGCCACCTTATATTTTCGGAGCTTTTGCAAACCCTTAGAGATCGAGTGCTGACTGAGACACCCCCTCCTGTTGATAATGTTGTGGGGTAATGTTGACGGTTTGGGGATGCTGCAATGAAGCCAGGGCCCTCTGGTGGTTCAAAAAGCCCTCCAGTTTTGGCATTTGGTGGGCCTAACCTTGATTTTGTTTGTAGTTAACCAAAAGACACATACTGCTTGGAAAAGTATTAAAAGTAGATTATTAAGACACTTGAAAAGTCATGAATTTGCCTAGGACTGGTGCAATTAGTTTTTAACGTGTATAGGTGAGTCTTAAATAATGTAAAAATATGGTTGGCTTCTTTGTTTTATTAATAATAACTCGGTGCTATTGAGTGAGAGGGCGCATTCATATTTATGGCCTGTTGTGAGGGGCGAGTTAGTTTTAGACACAAAATACTGTTTATTAGTAAAGGGTATATTGCATCTTCCAATGAGGTCTTGATTTTTTCGGGAAGTGAAAAAAACACATACATTTTGCATTTAAGATGAAAAACCTTTGTCTGTAAATAAGTCATCAGGTTTTCGCTATCCACCAATTAGCAAAATAATTGTTAGTTGCAGCCTTAGTTTGAATCTTACAAATGCAACTTGTAATTGAAAATAAAAACGTGGCCTATCTATTGAATTTAATGCTTTCAGGACCTTTCTGATCATGTGACCTAAACAACTGCATAGAGTTTTTATGCCAGGAGCCGGCTCTGAGTGGGGGGGGTGGAGAGTGCATTTACCCACCGCTGTTTGCTTCTGGTAACACACGAGGGGCGGCTAAGTGGAAATTGTTTGAGTCTGGCGCGTTGTTTACCATCAAAGTAGCCGTGAAGTGGGGGGGTTGTTGATTTGCAAGACTTAAAAAGGACACATCTGAATTGGATTCCGCTGACGGAAAATCCATACGTGTCTGGAGTTTATGGACGCAATAATTAGTTTGACTGGGGAAAATGACTTGTTTTGATGCCTCCTTTGATTTTTCTGTCGCTCTTGTCCATCTAGTTTTTGCTGTTTGGTAAATTGATGCATTATAGAAGCTTATTTATTACAATTCATCAGATGTTGTAATTCATTCTGTGCAAATAATGGTGGTAATTTTCTGACAGAAGACACAGTACAATAGTTTGCAGTGATTTTAATTTGAAAACTGCCTAATGTTGAGATCAGATTATATGACTATGCAAGTTGTAGGATCGCTGAACACAGCACACTGCACAACTTTGTGATTCTTTAAAGACTGACAATTGCTTATATTTATTAAGAATTAGGTCACACACCAATCGTCTCCAAAAAGGTTTGAAGTTGTTGAAAACATAAATAAGCTCTATCAATTTGGCCTAGTATTGCTTGTGATAGTAAGCAAAAATATGGCATGTGAAATACAAGTGATTTTTATTTTTTGCAATATTTTTATTTATTTAAAAAATAGCTTAAAGATCAAGGTAGTACAAGTAAATTAATGAATACAGATATTGTTTGCTGAGAGTTTATTGTGTAGCACTAGTTAAAAATACAGCGCCGAAAAGGTTTTGGGGAAAGAGGTGAATGGAGCTCCACTGCTCTTTAGGCAGAAATCCATTTTGTAAACATTTTGCAGGCTCAAACTAGTCTTGCTTTAAAGACAAGTTATTATTTGACTTCTTGACCCGTAGCCCTTTTTCTCATGAGTGAGCAATGTTTCTCCATCTTTCTTGTTGAATTAAAACATCCCTCTAGTGTTGTTTTGTGTCCTTCTTTCAGAAACAGACCTGACCTCTGTGCCTTAAGGACACATCTGTTTTTTCAACCACTGTCCCACTCCTTCACCTCACATCTCACTTTAGTTTCTTTTTCTTTGTCTGTCTCTCTATATTTCTGGGCCTGTGATTTATTGGCCATGAATCAGGGATGAGGGAGTATGCCGGAGAAGAGATGGGAACGTTAAGGGAAATGGCTGTTTCCGGCCAGACTTCATCACATCAGGAGAGGAAATAGTCGGAAGAGGAGTGTGTGTGTGTGTGTGTAGTGTGTGCTGTTGTGTGCTCTGTGTGTGTGTGTGTCCGTTAGACCAGTGGATCATAAGTTCACTGCTGTGAGCCGAATCATGTCATAAACTCCAATCATTTTATTCATCTGTATAAAAACGGAGAAGATGAAACGTAAAGGCTTTTAGACTTAGTTGAGATTTTCACTGTCTGTACTTGTATTAATGTATTGTTACAACTTAGTGGCTTTGTGTCTTTGCTGGTAAATCTTTGCAATGTAAAGGAAATACAGCAGTGCCTTGGCTGAAACTCCAGCTTCCTCCCACTGTGTAAAGATATGCATGTGTTTGGGAAACTGCTGAATCAATCTGAGAGAATGTGAGTTGTCTGTTTTTATGTCTCAGTCTCAACTCACGATCATAGTGCAATTATTTTCAATCAAAAACGGTATTTGGAACTTAAACAAACTCTGAGTTTTCATATTACATTTTATTTAAAATTTGATCGATTGATCTTTTAAACTTACAATTTTTTTTTTTTGAAAAGCCTATGGTAACCAGAGGTGGGCGGGCACTGTTGCTCTCCATTAAGCAAAAATTATCAATGTTTCATCATTGATAATTTTTTGCCTACATCAATGGATAGGATATTCATGTAATTTGGTCTACTTTCTTTTGGTCCTGTGAACACAACTTTAAGCAAACTTGAAAGAAGCACCAGTCCCATAACCTTGAGTAATGTCTGAAAGAACAGCACACTATTGGATTTTTATAGAAGTCTGCCTCTTGTTAAAGTGATAAATGGTGGAATCCACAGATGGACAGACACAGAGAAAGACTTTCTCTAACACAAACCGTGAGCCTAATTGCATTGAAGAGACAGCTGTGAAAAGCCAAGGACAGCATTCGAGTCACACTTTGTTTACTTCATTATGCTTGTGACGCTGACATTCCTAGATGGGCTGATAGCGCGGAAACGAAAACACTCACACAAGTTACTAAAAGAACATTGATTTGTGCGTTCCTTTGAGTCTATCGCGTAAAAAAAAAAAGAGGCTCCACTCATAAGCTCAATGGAGAGACCGCGAGATTGGGAGCAGGAGAGGACATCTAAAGAAACAACACAACAGCGGTACAACAACAGATCGATGAAAGCATCTTATAGTGGCTTTGTCATTTCCCTGGGTCTCTCATGTCGGAGAAGAGAAAAGTGCTGAGGCGGGCAAAAGTCGTAGGGAACAACAGCTGTGCGACTCAACTGTCTCTAAAGTGAGCTGTTTATATAGGATTTGTGCTGCTGATGGTGATGGCTAAAATAGGAAAGTGGACTATGGGGCAGCTAATTGAACATACTATACACAGCTGTGTTTTAACATTGTTCTCAGGCTACTTGAACTAAAACGAGAGTTGAAGGGATTAGTTGCAGTTTAAACGTATAGGTTGGAAGTTTCCTGAAATAATGTGACCCTTGTCCATGATGTATCAATGCCAATTTATACTTCTGTGGGATGTAACAGGTTAAGCATGCAGCAACAGGTTAGCTATCAGTTTAAAAAATGTACAAATATTAGCTAAATTTCAGAAACCATTGCAGTTTTATTTTGCTAACAGGAAATTAGATTGTGTTTGGCTGACAACATTTGAATGTTGTACACAGAGTCATTTGCTTATGAACCAATGGTAGTTTGACCAATGGTGTGTAAACCTACTTAGCATTTCAGGTGGACCGAATTAGGTTTGCAGATATCAAAAACAGCTCTTGGCAATCCTTATAAACAGCATTGGCATAAAAAATATGAGATTGGCTCATCCGATCATCCCTGAAAAGGTTGCGTTAGCCTTGCATTTTCCAAGACATAGCCATTGTTCCTAAAAATGTATTAGTCCTGTCCTGGGTCAGCGATCAGTTAAGCTTAATTTTGTAGCTTGCTAAATACCTCAAATTATAATTGCCATTTTCTTCCAGACCAAGGGTGGATGAAGATCACCATACAATTTAATATGGTGTTTCTTTTCTCAGCATTTTTATTTCATAATTTTATTCACCTATTTAAGCAAAACTTTGACATACAGTAGACCCCCCTTTAAACCCCTGAATTCACCAGTTCTGAAACCACATACGTAATAATAATGTGAAACTCCAGACAGACGGTTCATTTATACCTCTCCATAGCCGTCACGCCCATTTAATCTTGGTATAAAATTCGAAAAATGAGAGGCAATAGGGCTGTTATATGCTCAATTATGTTTTATTTCAAATATATTAAATCTGCCTTTTCAGTTTAGTGAGAGTGCAGAAACTTTTAGAGAGAGAAGGAGTGCTAAGAAAATGAAAACGTATTGGTGATGTGTTTGAAAAAGACAGGTTTGTGTGTGCAGTGGGGAGGGGAGAGGAGATGGCTCCATTTGTGTTGTTGCTAATGAGGGAAGGAGAAGACGAACTCTCTGATATGGCCATCCATCACTCAGCGCCTCTCGTGTTTTCGGGGTCATTTGAAGCTCATCGTGTCTGGGGACTCCCAGCAGTCGCATCTTTGTCATCTCCGCACCGTATGCTGATGCACTATAGACACATAATGGACGTCATGATCATTGAACTTGATGGGGAAGTTAGACGCGGCTCCGTGAAGCCTGGCTCCGATCGACTCCCATTCAAAAATGTCATCAAATACTGAGTCAATATTTTCTTTGCTGTTATAATTCTCGTCTGCTTTATTTGAGCACTTATGGAGGTCCATCTGTAGATCGTTGGCCCATTAAGCAAGATTTATATGACTCTGACAGACCAGCCTACCTTCATGCTATCTCATGTGGGAGTTTACAGGCCACTGCTATTGACTACGTGCCCAGGGTATCTTATACTATTTACAATACTTTAACTGTGATAGTACATGTAATATGTGTTTCAAATGGTGCTTTCACAGGCTTTGCTGAGTCACCTGATATGCCACTAGCTTATCTCTATTACTCTTACCACCAAGTAAATCAGCAAAGTTTACTGTGTAATCATTGTATATAGGAAAAAATATGTTATCACAAATTGTGGTTTAAACTGTTAGCTTTAGTCAACAGTTGCCAACTCTTTGAATGCTGAGCTGTCAATTCCTTGTATATGTATTTTTTTATTTATGAAAGTCAAGAGGTTAAGCTATTGATAAATGCAAGTATTATGAGAATTGTAAGCCTGTACCTGTATCATATTCCTCAGTAGAAACGAAAAGGACACAATTTGATTACTTTTTAATTTCTTTATCAATTTTATTGCTGTTATGCCATTTTGGGTCAGATTAAATCATGTTTTCAGAGATAGTTGTTTAATTTATGGTCAGTGAATAGTTAGACATTATTTGTTGACTGACCATTTTGTTGCAGTATCCCCTGTTGTAAACTCCAGCAAAACTATTTTTTCTTGATGATTACCACTGTCAATTCCACAGACTAAATGGCCTTTTCCCAGTCTCTGCTTAAAGCAACAGGTGTCAATATGTCTTTTCTATATGCCTTATGTGCAGTACAAACATATCAGAGGACGGTTATAGCTCTGTCACGTCAGGTTCACGTCCCTCTCTGAAGAATGCACTATACCCACACCAACACGAGCCCAGGCCAACGCTAATGATAGCAACGTCTACTCAGAGCCAGTCATACAATGGTCGAGTAGCTCCAACGGGCTTTTAACTGAAGTGGTCAAGAGGAAGATACACACCCTTACACAAACAGGTCCACACACACATGCGCGCTGAATCCCAGAAGCATTGGAGTGTCATTAAAGTGCAGCTGTGTTTGTCTTTCCAGCACACATGGAAAACACATCAGGGGCAGACAGACAGAGAACACACCCTGAGCAATACGGCTGCCATGATGCATACACAACGAGGCTGTACCAAGAATGCATTTCAAACATGCTTTAGTCAGGGGTATTTTGAATTTACTGGACCTGGAAAACCTCGATCATAGTTGACTAGCTTTCCACGAAAACACCTAGCAACAACTTGGTACCAAAATGTATTCCAAATTTGTAGGATTATGTATTTGGTTTACTTTTTAAACACAGTCGTACTTTTTATGCTAGTTATGGACTCTGCCTAGCATCCAAAACAAAGTTAAAATGAAGTAATTTGCACATGACCTTGATTAGTTGAAGATACTAGACTCCACACCCAAATGATTCCTCTTTTTTGGAAAGACAGCCTGGATTTCCACTCACACGTTGCCAATTTATTTTTTGTTTCCAGGTGTGCCTTTTTGTCCTTGTTTAAAATAGTTTTGGACATTTTTATTATTGTGGAGCCAGGTATATTTACATAGTGCTGGAAATGACTCATGGAACACTCCAAAAAGCAGTAGGAACCTAGATACATTGCTATAAAAGTGCACCAATGCTCCTGAGGCCACCGCGTATAAAGCAGGTGGACTTTCAGTAGATATTTAGTAGAGTCATGTTCGATACTGGGCGAGGCTGTTAAATGGGACAGACTTTCTTAACGGCGAGAAATGAATCAATGGTTTTCACATAAAAAGAATGATTTTGGCGTCGCCTTGTAGCTTTCTTAGGTATGGTATGTAATGCTTGGCCTCTCTCTGTAGTATATGTATGCAGCGTGCTAAGTGCTAAAACATCTGTCTTTCCTGGTAACGACTAAGGAGCCAACTGAGCTTTGAGAGGGCCATGGTGCAATTAGCCTTATCAAAAAATGCACCCGACACACATTCGGTATAAGACGGCAAAAAAAATTCACAAGTGCGTGCTACTAGGCCCACAGATGCGAAAGACGATAAAAATCCCAGCACATGAAACCAATAAGCTAGTGTCTTCCAGATCTCTTTGTAGTGTGTATTTCTGCGAGACAGTCAGGCTCAAGATGCAGTTATGGATATAGTTTTATTTTCTTCCCTCCCGAAAGTATAAGCAGGAATGTGTTAGGGCTGCAGCAAATGATGATGGAGCGACTGACTGTTCAGATATCATATCGAAAATACAAGCCAGTGCATCAAATCAAATTTATGTCGAACATTGCCAGGAACGCTGATATGGAGAATAACATTGTTACGGAAAAATGGGTACACTGTGCAGGAATCACACAGTCATGGAAATCCTGGAAAAGTTATTGAACATTTAAATGCAGAATTTGATTTGTCTGTATGTCTAGAATAAATGTGATTAAAAATAAAACACACACAGCTTGCTCAACCTTTATACCCCTACTGTTTACTCTATGCTATTTTAAAATGAAGTTTGCTATTGTTAAATATAAACTGAAAATCATGATTAGCAGCCAGTTAAGATGGCAATAGTACTCAGTTGACCTCCTCCCACACTGAAGTGAGCAAGACTGCCCTAAGACCGCTTGGGTCAGTGTTTTGCGGACTTCAACTTGGCTTTTTGAAATATTTGACTGAAAATATAGGCTATGATATTTTGTATGGGAAATCTAACTTCCACAATAAATACAACTTCCAAGAATAAAAAAAAATAAAAAAAAAACAACAGAATGGGATTATTCAGTGAACCATTTGTTACAAGATACAAGTTTTGGTTGATTCCCATGTTTTAAAATTATGATATTTTGCCCCCCCATTCTGACTCCTTGATATGCTACATTGTCAAGCATATGCAATAAAAAAGTCACGTAAACATTACAATAATTTTTTAATCATTTAATACTCTCTTGTGCCATTATTCTGTTCTTTCGTTTTCTTCTGCCATTTCTTGGTGCCAAGCTTCTACCAGCTGACATGTTGTAATTGGAAACCATTACAAACAAGCTACAGATGACAATGGAGCAGTTCATTGGCCAGTAATCATTGGTCATCCTGCACCAATACTCATTGCCCCAAATCATAACAAATCTGAAATGTACCATCATATAGTCAAACTGCCATTAAATTCATGTTTGTGCTTGCTTACTTAAAACTGCTGTGAGAAATGTCTAGGCCAGTTTGTATTGCACTAAAAAGACATGTTGTCATCTTGTTCATACTGCCAGGAAATGACAACTCCAAATAGCCAGCGTAATCTTCCACAAAATCTCATGTAATCCAGTTTTAAGACAGTAAGACAGACACATGTTAAAAGCTGTTGCCAAGAACCATAGTCTCGGCGACAGTATAAAAACCCCCACCGTATCATGTGTTGGTCGGGCCGAATGAAGTTTTATCACCAAAAAAACACAACAAGCTGGTCTTCCTGGAGGGAGGCTTGTTTTAATGTAATGTAAACAGGCAGCTTCAGTTTCTGGACATCTGTTTTTCCGTTGCTCTCTTTTACAGACTTCATGTCCCCTGTGTTCTGTGGCGTCCTCTGTCATTCACTAATTTCTGCATCGTTTTTCTTCCTCTTTTCAGTGATTGTGTGTGTGTGGATCATATCTGGGTCTAGACTATTCAAAGAAAAAATAGACGACCAGCATTGATTTCTGTAATAAAACAACGAGCTAAGATTCCAAAGTGGTGATAGACAAGCTCAAGATGTACAATGATTTGAGGAGTCAAAAAGTAATCACTGAATAGGGTACTTGAATTGAGTAGTCAAAAAGTGTGCAGTGCCGTCTTGATTTTTAATGGAAATGATGGGATGGAGGAGAGTGAGATGGTTCTGCTGCTGAGGTAGTGATAGAGGAGAGTGAGATAGTTCTGCTGCTGAGGTGGTGATGGAGGAGAGTGAGATGAGATGCTTCTGATGATGAGGGGGTGATGGAGGATAGTGAGATGGTGATGGAGTGAGATGATTCTACTGCTGAGATGGTGACGGAGGAGAATGAGATGGTTCTGTTGCTGAGGTGGTAATAGTGTCACATTTTAGCTTGATGTCTATCAATGCACTTTGAGTTACCCTGTGTAGGAATTGTGCTATACAAATAAACTTGCCTTGCCTATCTACTAACACACAAAACATCAACAATCAGTAGTGAACATTTTTCTTTTATTTATAATACCTTTTATCATTCAAACTGAGGGCCATGTAAAATTTCCTTCTGTACCATGACTGGCCCTAAAGCTCGTCTATGGTCTCATCTGTAATACTCATAAAGTTGTCATTCAACTATTACAGGTCATATGTATTTATCATATATATCCCTTAATACGATCCTTAATTGCATCATAGCAGTCGTGAAGACTGCTATGATGCAATTAGTCTGACCTTTGCTATGACTGCTCTGGCTTTAGGACTGTGTTTTTCCTGGCTCTCATTCCATTTGACTCCTCAGTCGATGCTATCACTCTGCACTGGAGGTCAGAGCCGGTTCGTGTTGACGTTTTAGCGGCCGCTGTTATTGTTGTCAACCGGCTAAACCCCGGCGTGAACGGATGAACCATCGCAGAGTGTTTTGTGGTGACATTTACAATCTTAAGCCACTCATAAAGGCAAAGGAAGAATGTAAGAACGAGCCATGTGGATTTATCTGAGGTCTTTATCTGAGGTTTGTTTTTGTCTGTAAACACTCGAGAGCCGCCCTTTTTGTTTTGTAGGTGCATTTTATACATTCTTCTGTGAAATGTAATTCTACTGTTTTCTGCTAAAAGATGTGTGGCTTGGCTCTGTGTAATGTGTAATACGTGGAGGCGGATGAGTGATTAGATTATGACCTTTTAGCAAGAGGTTGTGGGTTTGATCATTGGGCCAATCAATTACACACATAAGTTAACAAAAGGACAAACTGCCTTGCTTTCCTGATTTTTGTTTCAATTTTATCTACAAAAACACGTACAAATATTAAGGAGATTCTAAAGTGCAGTGCAGGGGCCGGTTCAGTTCAGCTCAACTCAACTAATGATAATTCAAAATGTATAATTCTTTTGACCCTGAAGCACATTTTAAATTGAGGCTAAATGCTTTTTACTTTTTTAAACACATTTTCTACTTACTTCAAATAAATTCTATCTGGAAATTAGTGATATTATTTCTTATATTACAACCCTATTTTATTTAAAATGTTAATTTTTACCAATGGTTTTAAAGTGGGCGAGAATATAGAATTGTGTCATTTCAAAATAGGAGGAGTGTTGGCCCTGGACACTTCCGGTCTTTCAAATATGGCCCTGTTTGACAGTTTGGACACCTTGGACTTAAATACTTTTTTGGTCATGATTTTGCTTTAATTGTTTTTCTATTTTATCTGTACTGTAGTTAAGGCTTAAATATGACTTTTGATTTAGACACTGATACTGATTTAGGCTCATTTTAGTTAATAAAAGTGTTACATGAAAAGCAAAATATTTTAAAAAGCCCAATTAATGTATACGTTACACTTTGCAGCCTTTGTTCTGGTCCACTCTCTCATTGAATCACTGTGTTTGCTCCCTCATTTCCGCACTGGCTACTACTCCTGTGTGTCCTATTCACCCCAGTAATTATTCTAATCAAAAGCAGCGGGGCCCTATTGATAATATTTATCCATGTGCTCTTATAGGAAGCCTCAGTGTGGTCCAAATTTAGGCTGTTTTTTCATGTGCTTGTGTTTAAGGCGGACCCCACAGGATCAGGCCAGAACAAATGACAGGAGGAAATGAAAATCCCGGCTATTTCGGACCGGCACACCTTAAATGTGTCTAAAGTAGTGCCAGTGAAATTCCAATGGGATGATGAATTTTGGATTGAGATTACAGATTGATGTTTCTGGCAGGACACACCAATTTAAATGTAACAAAAGATCAGTGTAGTATGCATACATTTGTGATTGAATGGTTGAAGCAAAGATGAAAGGCAGGCAAGGTACAGAGTATGTTAAGGCTATTTCCACACTTATGTCATTTATTTAACTTTCATTTGGGTAAACTAAGCCTATTGTGGGCCTAGAAACAGCCACTCCCAGATCTGTAGTTAAGGGACACTGTAAAGGAGGGGATTGTTGATATGGCTCTAAGGGCCTGTGACGGGGGGCCGGCAAAATAATAATCACTTTTTACCTTAATTGTTTACTTTAAAATTAGACTATTGACAGTGAAGGCAATAGTTTACTTAGTTTATGGTGGTGAGGCCCAATATAATCTTTGTAATCTTTTTCAGGGACCCAAAATACTTGACATTGCTTCTGCTACTACTGTTTTATAAATTGTTGAAGTCCACTCATTTGGCTGTTTTTTATAACTCTCAAATTTGCAAAAAGTTTGCTCTTTTGATCTTGGAAAGTTAAAAAGATGTGCAATAATTTGAAGAGTCAAAAAGTAATCACAGAAGGTACTTGAATTGAGTAGTCAATGAGTGTTCAGTGTCCTCTTGATTTTGCAAGTGTGAAATTAATCCTGATTGCCATATGAAAATGAGTGAATTTCAATAAATTTGATATTGTCCTTATTGGCTAGTGTCTAATGCTGTTTTTGTTCATAAAAAAGTGGATTGTTGTTTGACACACAATCTACTGAATTGACCTGACCATCCTTACATGTTTTATATTGCCCTTTCTTGCATAAAGCAGCAGCAATAAATAGGTTTCAGTAAACTTCCATACATGGCATACAGTGCAGTAAATGTCCTCTACCCTTGCTTCCCCTTTTTGAACTCTTTCTTCTGGGCGCCCCTTTGTTGTCCCTCCATCTGTTTGCATGTGTCACTGTATGAATCAATGCTACATATTTGTTTCTTCACACTAACAGCAGCCCCATTGTCCCTGGCTTTTTCAAAGACTGCTCTATTTCATAAGCAACAGTGCAGAGCAAGGCCACAACAGGGTCTGTATATTATTTATAGACACGGCAGGTGGAAAACAAACTGACATGAACCATCGGAAAATAAGCTTATTGGGGATAAATAGTTTTAATTAGTCCCCCATACCTTGATAATGCAATCGATTAATAACATATGCTGTACAAGATTTACTTAATTAAAGGTTGGACAATAAAATATACTTTCAGACCAATGAAGAGATTAGGTAGTCCCTCATCCAATCACAAAACCAATTTGTCACTCGAGGTAAAAACAACTCTCATTTGGCTTCTCTGTTTCTGCCACGGAAGACAAAATTTGCATGGGTCCTTTCTTGACTTCAGCCTCATACAGAGTTTGTACAGCTGCTTGAAATCCTTGAAAATACGTGTTTTTATAGATTAAAAAGCATTTAAATGTATGATTATATGCTTGAATTGCTTGATTTTCTTTTTAACAAATTATATCACAACAAAAATCTAATGTCATCCTCCACTCTTAAATGTCAGCACCAAAGCCAACACCTAGAATTTACAGATTATTCTATTATTTATAGAAGGTTCACAAACTTTTGTTCAGAATTGTTTCTGCAATTTATTTAACTTTTGTATATATATATATATATACATATTTTTTTATCTGATTCTTCAAACAATTCAGTGACATACTTCAACCGCCAGGGAAGGCAGTGCCACACTACAAACTTCCAGTTGTATGGAGCTTGAAAACAATGGAAAATATATCTTGTATGTGCTTGAAAAGTACTAAGCAAATAGTATTTTGTTGCTGAAGTTGTTTGCTTCATATGGGGAAATTTAACCCCCAACCAACCATCTGCACCAAAAAAAAGTGTGAACTAACCATTTTACTAAGGTAGCAAATTTAACACTACAGATTACACTTTTTTATGATGCTGTTAATTAGCACTGGGCACCATAATTCCATTCTCACTTCCACATACAAACTTGGACAATGCAAAAGTGAGATCTCCAGGTAGTTGGACCAGTCCAACTAAATTTACTGACCGAATAAAATGACCATAACAATAAAACAATTCTAAGACTATACAATATTTTGAGAGTTTTTGTGCAATGAATTGTGGCTGAAGGAACAGCATGTGGCGAGGGAGGTATCCGCTGGAGACTTTGAGATTTGTTGCTTGTGTGCCACAGATTAATAAAGCTGCCTGTTCTGGAGGTGTGTGTACGTGTGAATGACTCACTAACCATCTTAATTGCTTTTATGAACGCAGCCAAACTGAAGGAAACATTGGATTTTACACAACAAGCGGTAAAAATAATGCTTGGGTTGACTTATAGGCAGTAGTCACCTCTCTGCAAGGCTGGTTATAGGGCATGGTACATTTCAGATTTTTCAATACCGGTACTTATATGAAACCTGGTTTTCAATATCGGTACCTGAACAAAACCTTTTCAATACCTGTGTTGTTTCAATGAATGTTGATGATATTGTTGATGATGTCATTTATTTGAGATTACACTCATGGGGACGCATAGAGTATACTGTATATATTTGACTGGTAAACTTACATTTTGGGGACCTGTCAGCTATTGAAACATGGTATTGAAAGAAATGTATTTTTTTCAGTGCTTCCTCAGCCCGACTTCCTGACTAACAACACCAATGTGACCCCAGGCTGGTCTCTGATTGGACGAGACCTGTAAACTTTAAGATCATAGAGGAAGAGCGAGATGAAAAAGAGAAGCTACTGAGGCATAGCGACTTAACAACAGGCAGCTGATAAAACACACATCCACAAACTCACATAGGAATACACTGAATGGTGCGTATAGGAGCTGTCTTGTGATTACCTTGTATATCTGGATTTTTGTGATATTTGCAAGTGTACAGTGCAGTAGTGCATCGTGAATTGAACATATGGTGATTTGTACGCTCACTCAATGATAATGTGACAAGTGTGTACAGTAAGTGTTAGGTCTAGTTTTTGGATTAGTATCATTGGATATTGTGTATCGATCAGCTAACAAAGGCCAGATATCGGGATCAGAACCGAAAAAGCCCGATCGCTGCATCTCTAAATCAAGCAATAGTTTTTAAAATTGGTTTTGCCAACTAATATAACTATAATAGTCTTTAGGCTAAAAAGCTGAAAATATGTCGATTTCAACCCACCATTTCATAACCACAGCCTGAATTTAACACTTTACCATCACATCATGAATAAACTTTTCCATCCTTCATAATTCTAAGCATCTTGTAATCTTGTGTAGTAATTATCTTTTAGTGAGTCACAGAATGGATGGTTAGTGATTGTAACCCATTTTGTTGTTGACTCATCCCTCCAGCCCTACTCTCACATCATTTGTTGATTGTCCCTGTGTTGTCTTGAATACTTGTTGCTCATTATTGTGATATTGTGACTGGCTGAGCCTTCCTGACACTTCGCCTCTGTCTGACCACACACACTCATGAGACTGGTGATTCAGGCGGTCACTGTGATTGCAAGGTCAAACTTCAAAAACGCTGTCACTTTTATCTTCCTTACTCTCTCTCTCTCTCAACGCTGCCTCCTTTACTTGCTACATTGTGATTCCTGATTAGGCTCAATGGCGGCACACTAGCGCTGATTGCAACAGCTCGAAACCAAATACACAGCGTAGATATTTGCTTTGATTAAGGTGTTTGGAAAAGTAGCGAATGGGCTTGTTATTGATCAGATTATTGACGCTGCTTTTGTAGGTCATCGCTGAAGTCATCAGTCTGAGACCGCTGGTATCTATGAGGTCATCAGTCGTCGCCGCCCCGCAGAAGGTGTAGCGCGGTTTGAGGAGGCCATATCAGCTAACGCACACTTGCAGATAACCTTTCAGAGTCCCTTCGGTATAACCCAAAATCCATTAGCCAAAATTGGGTTAGAAAAATTCATGACGCCAGCAGACAGTTTTAGAATCCTTTTACAGATATTGTGTTAAGTGTCGAGGGCAGTGGTAAGATTGCAGCGTCTATAGCAGCTTAGGATATTTGGAGCTTTTAGATTTAATGGCTTTCACCTTTTGCTGCTGCATTGTTTACTAACATCATCGTCTCATGGGTACAGATACCTGCTTATAGTGAGATACATTGTACCTTGAAAAGGGCTGGTTGTGGGTTGTCCGAATTTCCAAGATGGAATTCTGACCTTGGGAAGCAAAGATTCCTGACTTGAAAGGACAACCTAAACAGAACATTAACACAACTTAATATTTTTTTATATTGAGGAAAAAAGCGCTTATTAGAATTTAATGTTCTGTAGGTTACAATGTTATCTCAACAAACAAAAAAGATAATGCAACCAACTCATAAAATGAAATAGGCTGTATCTTAGTGGAATGTTGGCAGTTCAATGCTTGTTCCATTCAGTGCGCAGTACTGCCGTGTCCTCGGGCAAGACACCCACTTTGTTTATGTATGAATGTGTTAGTGTGATGGATGTGTTTGGTGGGGATTGTAGATTATGGCTGCCATGTTTTGGTTCGATGTGGCTAAGGAGGTAGCTTTAAGCCACTGTACGAGCCCAAATATAGTATACAACAAGATCCTAGATCCTAGTCAGTGTCTATGCAAAAGAGTGTAGGAAATATTTTAGACAATTCAGAAAGTCATTTTGCATTACTAGATTGGCTCATGAGCTATTGTGTATGTTTAAAATTTTGAGAAAGGTGCTTGTGTCCATATTTCTTATTCAATTTTAACTTCTTTTAACGATTTCGATTTTACAAGTATCTAAAGTGGTTGTTTTCTTTTTTCACAGAGGTTCTGCTCATATAGTGTCATTTTGTTTTCCATTCTCTTTCCCCTTTATTTCTCACCATCTGCCCTGTTTCGATATCGCACTCGAATCGGGTGCAGCTGCGGCAGTTACAGCCTAATTAAAAGTGTAACTATTTGCGATGCCATTTGCACTGTCATCGCTGCTAGGAGAGCCTTAACAGCTGCTTGGCATAGAGCACCACAAGCCTGTCGCCCCAGTTTAGGGCAGATAAATGTTTAGGCCTCTTAAATCAAGGGCTGAATAAAGAGGAGACAGGGAAGAATGAGATAAAGGAAAGGTTTAATTGGGGCAGCCTGACGCACAATTGGGTCCGGTAAAAGGAAGATTGAATGATCTGTTGTTGGTATGGCGACGCGGAGTACAGACAACACACCAGCAGAAAACACTGTAAAAGTTGAAAAAAAATCTTAGAGACCAGTTGCCTTAGAATAGTTTCAAATGATAAAGATACAAACGACATGGAATAGCCTTTATATTCAGTTGTAGGGTCCAAGTCTCTCTCTTTACTGTTACTTTATATTTTATTGTGCCTATGGTGAAATTTGTCCTCTGCATGTAACCCATCATTCAAGGGCCTTCTCCAGAACTTGAGCCAGGATCTTGGTCAGCAGGGCTGCACAATTAATCGCAAATAGCCAATCTCGGAGGCTGGAATTTTTGGGGTAATATAATATCTTTTGCACAAAATACATATGAAAAAAACCTGCTTACCTTCTAGGTTTAACACTTTAGTATTCTTTCAGGTTTAAAAAGTTCTGGGAACTGAATCACAAATTGCAAATCTAATCACAGTCAATAGATATTTATTATAAGTTTCATTTCAAAACCACGCAGCCCTACTTTTTATATCATTTTTTTCTAATATTCTGCAATCATACTACACAAGTATTAGTTTGAATTATACAGTAAAAATAATTGTATTATAACTGACGAACTAGCCATTGTTTTCAGTGTACCCCTTCTAAGACCCATAGCTGCTCGAGTCCCTCCAACCCAATAATAAGGAATAAAAGTTTTAGACAATCACTGCCGAAAAATGTCATGGTCCAAGGTTAAAAAGAAGACATTTTGGGAAATAATCTTAATCCAGATGCTTTCTTTTGGAACCTTTTGAAATTAACGTCGCCAACAAATTTACTTTCAAGTTTGTCTTTCGAGTTGCTTAGGTTTTGTTTTTTTTTTTGTTTTGTTTTTTTACAGCTGTTAGTTTCTTTAGATTTCTTTGACTTAAGTGGTCGATTTTTACAGTGTGGGAGGGATTTCGGGGAAAGAAAGGACGAGTGAAACCCTAGTACCTGAGGGCTTTAGCCGCTGGTGCCAGGACCTGATTTTTACGAGCCCGTGGTCAGACACAAATAAAGGGGTGGCGAGTGGCTAAATGGCACACGCACACACAAATAACACGATTGAATGGCCTCTCTGAAATCACAGTTTGGTTTTATAATGTCACAGTTATTCAATGTTTCCAGACCTTATAATGCACTGTGACTGAACAAGCACCACATCCACACCGGGACCGAGGGAAGGAAGGGGGTAAAGAAAGCAATAGAAAGAACACTAGATCTCACTAAAAAGGCCAACTCCAAACAATGAGGTTTTCCTATGTTCTGCAGAGTGGTTGTATAGACTTTATGGTGCACATTTTCAATCAGTCACTTTTGACATTGGCCTTTCCATGCCTGTTTTTAGCTTTCGACACAGATTTAAAATGATAATAGATGAAATATAGTGAGGCTGAGCTTCCAGTGGTGCGTGTTAAAAATGTAGTTGTAGAGAATTTTATCCTCAGGCTTTTGACTTTTTTATATTTCTGTCTTTGTCTTCTGATTCTGAAGTTGATCTAAAAATGTGCTTCTTTTGTGTCTGAATTATGACTTGGAATAATGTCTCTATTGTTTTTTGCAGAAGAAAAACTAAACTAAACTAAAAAAACTTTACTCTTTAAATGCTTTTTTCAGATTTCCAAATGTTCTAACATGGTCAGCAAACAAGTGTGGCTTAACTTCCGATTCCAATACCAATATTTTGTAAACACGTAGACGATGTTTTTTGAAACTTAGGAATCTTCATTGAAATAACTTTAAATGCCTTAAATGTATTAAATAAGAAATAAATATTGTTTTTACTACATTTTGTCACCATAAAATGTGTTTGACAACAATAAGGGTGTCCAGAAAATTGGGCAAAATCACCAAGCATGAAAATCCCAGCCCTGTTTGTATGTATGCATAAATTGCTCTTGAAAAGGCTCTTTATGTACTGTACAAGACACAAAGTGGTACTGGAAGCTGTTGCCATGGAAATACTGAACAAGTAATGGATTGTTTGGGGAAAAAGACAAAATTTACACATTTGTTTGCTTTGGAGTCAGAATTTTGAATCATTGTTGGATTATCAAAAGCTGTATCACGTTTGATTGTATGTGAGTCGACACATTGCTCTGTTTATCTAGTGCTTTACAAATGGGCCTCACAGCGTCAGTAGCATGACTAACAAATACTCCCACACACATGGAATGGCACACATACAACACTGTATTACAATGTGCTTATGACAGACAAGCACAGATAAAAATGTTATTATGGTCCAGATCTCCTTTACAAACAAGCAGTAAAAATATGATAGATGGATTTTTTTTTTTTTTTTTTTACAATTCAATAATAAAAGGTTTGTGGACATTCACTATTATTATATCGGCGGAACGCAATGCGTTCGGCAATATTATGGTTTCATGTCCGTCCGCGTCCGCGTCCGCGTCCGCAGATTGGCCGTGTGACCGCGATAACTCAAAAACGAAAGCCCGGAT
>JAVQKG010291197.1:0-22381 GCA_036025885.1 Hypseleotris bucephala
CTTTGAAGTGTCTCAAGTTGGTGAAACAGTTCCTTTGTTTTTGTGTAATCAATTATTGCAGGAAGAGCAATGTTTTTTAATGGGATTTCATACAGAGGTTGGCATTCTCACCAGGTTGACTTTGTGCCTTAAATTAATATCTCTGAAACGTGTCTGTCATTGTAAACCCTGCATTTATATGACCACTGTATTGATTCTGATTCTGATTGTATATGTAGGCTATATACCCTGTCTAAGGCCCACAGTAGCTGGGCTCCTACACCCCAACAGGGCATGGCAGAAAATGATTACTAAATGAAAGAGAATTCCTCGTGTTATGAGATACAGTGCAAGTATTCGTGCCTTATTGAATAAAGAATTTACCTCTGAATGAGCAGGCACACAGTTCAATATCAGGCCCATTTTGTGATAGTGATACAGCCACAGCTACTGCTACATCCATTTTCATGCTGGCTTTGTGTTTGTTGACAGATAGATATATTTTCTACTTCCCCATGGACTAGATGGTCCTCTCTCACCATTCAGTGCACGTAACCAGAGGAACGAGTGGAATATTAATGCCCCCAATGGGCTTACCTTTAGATGTTATCATTTATAAACTGATTTGCCTTGTGGTTGTTCATGAGTCAAGACCAATTATGAGATGTCAAGAGCAAAGTGTGTGGAGATGGTGAAGAAGCATCAAATTAATTGCATGTGACAGAAAAACTATTTTGTTTTTATAACAAATTTTAGTTCTTAAGATTTTTATGCAGAGATTCCCTCATCTCTCTAATTTGGTTTTATCTCCCAATTAAGCTGGATAATTTTCAAATAGAACAAAAAGATATTATGCTTAGCCTTTTAAGATGAGCTAATTACCTCCTTTTTGTATCCGTGACTTTGATGCCGACACAGCAGCAGTGAGTAGGCAGCTCGGCATGCTGGGTAGACAGAGCATTATGTAATCCGAACAGTCACAGGTTTTGATCCATAGGCCACCAGTGAGCACCAATAGCTGGGGAGGTGTTGGAGAGGAGCCCAAAGTCGCACAAAGTTGTTGGTAAGTTGTTCTCAAGTAGATTATCAGTTTAAGTGATCATCTCTATTAGACTGCACTGATTCAACTACTGCATCAACTCATTAAAACTATAGCCTGCTGTACAGAGGAGTTCAGTGTGAGGTCTGAGTGTGGGAGCTTAATTCTATCCTTATCCTTTATGCGACTTCATGTATTTAGAATTTATAGACATTTGTTTTTCTGCCATCTCCCTCAGTCCAATAGCATTCATGCAGGGTCTTTTGCAGACACATGACTAAATTGCACCATCTTGGGGGGCTCACGGCAAATAAAGCAAAAAATCAAATGCAGTGTAATCCAGCAAAGTAACCTACTTCCATCACCAACAACAGAAACACAATTTTAATGGCATCTGTGCTTACATCTTTGACAAATGTCTTAATTCTAAATCACTTAGGCTCATTGTCTTATTTTCAATGGCTCAGCTGGTTTTCATTTCAACCAGGAAGATGCTCTGACATTACAGCAAAGGTAAGGCGCTAGCAGCATTAAAGTCACAATGCAAACTTCTATATCAGTGTACAAATGCAGATATACTTTTTTTAGTGTTATAAAACTAGTCTGTCAAATTTAATAAACTCTCCTGACAACAATTCCAGAACCATACACAACACAAGAAATTAAAGAAAGTAGCACCAATAGTTTGAGAACCACATAGGCCTAATCATCTTCTCACTAACTCACATATACTGTTTACCCACCCACTCCTCTTTTTACAGTAGTCTGACTATTTAACCGCTAGTTATTGGCAGAATAGATTCAAACATTTTCTTTCTAATTGGATGTTTTTGCGGATGGCGGATTAATCAAGCCGTAGGGTAATTAATGTTGTTTGGGCAGCTGAGAGGTAATACAGCCAAACCATTAACATATCATTACAGGCTCCTAAGCAGTGTAATTGCAGCCAAAGCGCTGACTATACACTCTCATTAAGTGGACTCTGTGTGGAGACGTCTTGTTGCGAATGGTTTTTATCGAGATGTTGAGGCAAAAATCTGGGCAACTCAGCACACTGCGCACACTATGGGACATCTGTAGGTCATGCTGTTAGTTAGAGCACATCATGGCTAATACGCCTGTAGCTACTGGCAATCCACCTTAACTTTTATCTGTGAAAATACAGGGCTAAAGCCAGTAGCGCTTTTCATACAGTTTGGAATTTGTTTTTTTTTAGCTGTAATCTTGTTCCCAGTAAATATGAGATTGTATCTAACTGTGCCGGGTTTCATTGTGGAATAAAACTCTTTATCTGAAGATAGAGAAGATAGGAGGGGTGCTTGTGCAACTCTTGCTTTTCTCGTGAAACATAACAAGAGGATGGTGGATGTGTTCTGTGCTGTAAGCTAATCCTTTCTAAAGCAGTGGTTTCAAACTAGATTCCCAGATTAATCCTTTATAGTTTACTGTGATTCAATTTATACTTAATTTAACATTATTTTCACTACCATCTTTACTTATCGTTTAACATCTATGTAACAATATTATGTTTTAATGGTGCGCAGGGTTTGAGGAATGGGCCCCCTTAAGGCTGTAGTTTTGATCCTGGGGCCGGCCAAATGGAGTATGCATGTTCTCCCTGTTATAGTGGGTTCTCTCAAACTTTTGACACCATACAAAATGTGTATGTGTTGGAAGAACTGGTGATGTGTGAAAGTTGCATGTCTGTCTCAGTGTTAGCCCTAGAATGAACTATTGCCTGAAGCCCATACTTGTTGGACAGGCTCCATCAGGAATAAGCAGGGGATGAATAAAAGACTAAAGTCCTGTGCTTGTGTGATTTAAAACTAATTTAAAACAAAGAGAATTATGTGGAAATGTGTGATAATATTGATATAACAGTCACTTCTCTGCTAAAGGTTAAAATTTGTAATGTCCAAACTATTGTCCTTGTGTCCGCAGCGGCTTTGGTGAGATTTAAACCCTTCTCCGATAATGTTGACACATCTTCAGTATCTGTGCACGGCAGACCTCATCTGTGTCAATATTTGACAGACTTTCCGCTTTAATTACAGATTCCCTTTAGTGCTCTTGCTCAAATTTCGGGGATTATCCAATTACTGCTCGGATGCCGACAAACAAGGGCCCCCTCTTTGCCTTTTTGCTAATTGGAATGAGACTAGGTGCTGGGGCGCTCAAAGGGAGAAGCCCATCACTGAGAATTATTGAACAAAGGAGGTGTTAAAAAAAAAAAAAAAAAAAAAAAACAAGGATGTGTGGTCCGCCTTTGGGCTGCTTGTGAATTTCCTGTGATTTCATCAGAAAAAAAGATGGCTGAGGCGATTCCCCTAGACAACAGGCAGCTGGTGTGTGTAGGCGAAACTAAGAAAAAAAGCCCCAAAAAATCTCACAGAAAAGAAAAGTGAAAAAAGATTCAAGCTGTGCCTCTGTATTTCATCCTCGGCATCAGACTCAGGGCTAAACAATCCGTTAGCTCGCCCACTGTTTGGTGACTTTGTGGGCTAACACTGTGCAGGCGCTAATGATATCTGTATTTATGTGGATGTGATGCTGTTTCAAGACGTCACCATAGGCTTATCAGTGAGTCTTTAAGCAGGCCAAGGCTCAATTTAGAATATTTTAGAATTGGGTTATTATTTAGTCTTGTTTTGGGAAAGGGTTTAAATTAGATGTGAACTAATGCTTTAGATTATGTTTATATCTGGTAAAGGGCTGCTTTAGTGCTGGTTTAATCCTGTTTTGGGTTGAATCTGATATACAGTAGCTAATACCAATTTTCCTTTTTTAGCCCTGGTTTATTTCCAGAACTAGACCTAGCTTAGACCGGTCTTTGCCCTTGTTTAGGTTCATTTAAGTCAAATAAATAAAATTACCACTGAACAAAATTGTACACTGCACTTTTAGCTATCACGACTTTGGAGTTTACGTAAATACTACACAGAAGTTCATCTGAGGTCTACTTGCTGTTTGCTAATTAGCTTTATCAGACATCTTAAGACAATGTACAAAAGCTAAAACTGGGTATGTTTGCAGCTATTCCCAACACCCACTCAACGATTTGTATTATTCATATTGTAGAGTCAACATTATCTACTTCTTTCTTCTCTTGCCCTCAATTCTTTCTGATCTGATAAGATTTGACTCATAGGAAAATAAAAAAGTGCGAAAGTGTAGCCATTTTATATTCAGGCTTGCTCGTGTATGCGTGTGGCCTTTTGAAAATAAATAAATAAAAACACTTTGAGTGACAAATGAAACAGGCGATATGCGGCAGGTTGAGCAGACGTGATTCATAATTTATTGAGCAGCGTTGACATTACAACAGGGAACAAATGAAGCACACAGCACAAAAGAGCATTATTTATTACAAGAAAATCAAAGTGTAGCCTAAGGGTGGGTAGTGGCAACAACAATTATACATTATAGACCACTGTACAGGTTCGCAAACACATAGTTGTCAGGTATTACACTGTAAAAATCTGACAAGTTATCTTTAGCAAATCTCTGCCATACAAGTGTAATTTCAACTACAAAGTTACACCAAAAAATACATAGTAGTAGTTGGGGGTTGTAGTTGGGGTAATTGATAGACAAACTCTCACACATTCACTTGGGGATTTTCTTTTTGAATCATCAATTACATACAAAACCACTAAATATTTTAAACTGAATGCAATGGGTTTCCTAGGATTTTTTCATGTACAATTTTAATTAGTGACAATTCACAGTGTAGAAATGTCATTACAACCACTTGTAACATTGCTCACGTTTCATACCTGAACTTGACTATTGCGTGACCTTGTACATTCTCTGTGCTATAAAAGCGTTAATTGTGTAATTTAAAAATGCATGGCTGTCAAAGTGAAGGTGGTGTAGTTCTATTTAATATTGTACTGACATTTTCCAAACGCAGGTGCACACAGCTTCAGGCAGTCATGTATTCAAACCACCTCATCATATTTCATTTTAAATTATGCACGCCTTTTTCCTATACATGCTATAATGGTTGGATCCAATCTTCACACAGCTCAAAGTAGATACATGTTTTTGTGAGCTTGGCTGTATGCACCATTGAGGTCAGGAAATCAATTTATTTTAGCATTTGTTGGTGTTGTATTTAAGGACACACTTTTCAGACAAAAGCTAGTCTTTTAAACAAGTAAGGGAAAAAAAGTATTCAAGTCTAAAGAAACCTACAAGGCTAAACCAGGACTTAGTGGTGGGTGATATGGCGATAAAAATCGAATTGTGATATCAAGTTATGAAGACCTTTTCCCGTTCATTTCTGCTGAAACAGTGCCAGTGTTCATATTAAAAAAAAAAGTTATGGTTTTAGTCTTTTTTTGAGTGTTAATACTTGATTGCGAACTGAATTTTAGATGCAGAATGAATTTGTAGAAAAAAACATGATAAAATAAAATTCATCATCTTGGCTTTAATAAAAAATGTGATATCAAATTTTTAACATATTGCCCATTTCTACCAGGAACAGAACTGCAGTAAACTGGGGATGAACCAAGTCTAAAATAAGTACCAAATAGAAACCAAGACACAACCAGTTCTAAACCAAGACTAAGATGTCAAGCTGTATAATAATTTAATCTCATCCTCAGTTGCTGTGAAAACCCCTTTTTCAAAAACTCAACAACACCGCATCTGACTCAGGACTAAACGTCTTGTTGTCGCAAACCACAAACTGAATTATTAATCCCCTGATATTACAAGGCTCTGACACAGTCTTGCAGTTGTGCGACATTGCTAACGCACTGATATGAGTTTGCTAATTATTCAACATGCAATAGATATCGTCCGCTGAGGTTTCCAATGTTTTATGCATGGCTGTAAGTTGTTATGATCTAATATTCAGTGGGTGGGATGGGAAGATTCTTGTGCTGCTGCTTGCTTTATCGGTTTAATATATTTTTCAGGTTCACACTCCCACATAGTCAAGCGTTTCTCTTCTTATAATGCCTAAGAATGGAAACAAAAGGTCTGAGAGAATAGCTTAGCAGGGCAGACAAATTAGTGCACAACAACATGGTATAATACACAAATTTTAGTGTTTCAAAAATGTATTTCATAACGCCGTAATATCTGGAGATTTATGAGTAAATTTTTGGTTTGCAACATGGAGTTTAATCCTCTTCCAGATGTTGTTGAGCAAAAGTGAGTTATCTGTTTCACTAAGGAAACCCAGTGCGGCCAAAATGGACCCAAAAGAACTGTGTAGGAATATTAGAACTACAGTAAATCTATTCCAAGTATAAAAGTCTAAAACTAAACCAGAAATATACCATGCCAAAATTCAACTCTAAACCAATGACAAAACCAATTGTAAAACATGACTAACCAAGTCTAAACCAGGTCTAAACTAGGTTGTCAAAACCAATTCTAACCAATGAAGCTATTAGAACACGAATAGAAAAAAATCTACCAGACACTGTGTTGTTCAATTAAAGAGAATCCTCTATTTCACCACAGACACAAACTGAAGGATGACATTTGGTGTGAAAACCCAGTGTGGTTAAACTGGACCCAATAGCATCATCTGAAACCCCTCTTCTAATTGCTTGACACCAGAGTTCAGTTTAGGCATATAGTTAGCGCTAATAGACACCATTATTAGCAAGCCGGACCGTGGTGTCCTGGTCCTAATTTGAGGGAGAAGTGGTATTTAGGAGGATGTGAGATGATTTATAGTTTGCAGGCTGTAGCTAAAGTAAAGGTCTTGTCTGGAGCAGAAACAGCCCCCACTTGTAACCTTTAAAATGTAGAGACTGGATTATAGAGGAAGTGAGATTCACATTCAATTAAAAAGAGATGTTTAAGTGATAATAAAAAGAAGCAGGACTATTCACAAGAGGCATATGAGATGTTTTGTATATAATGAACATGTATGGGGTAACCTTTAGAAAAGCGGATTTGGTCTTATTTTGCAGTATTGGTAATTGAGGCCATTTTACAACAGCAAAACCTGTTGCTTTTCAAACATCCTTCATTTCAACAAGATACATGTAAACTAAATGAGACTATCATATTTACAATTATGTTTTTCCACAAAAAGAAAAACTGCAAGAATTTGTCGTTTTGCTATGTAATTAGGAATTTAGGTAAAACATTAGTTATCCCTTAACTACATTGTATCAACATCATTAAGTAGCATTAAGTACAATATAAAACACTGTGAAACAACAGTGATACCATGTAACTACACTGTAACTAACCCCAACCCTTTATTTTTATTTATTTATTATTTATTTTATTCCAGTCTGTTCCACAGTGTATTACGCTGTACTTAATGATGTAGATACAATGTAGTTAAGGGATAATTTTACATTTGCTTGAATGTATTACTGTTCTATCCCAGATATGAATGGTTTTAATGCATTATTCTCTGCTGTCTAGCCTATGGAAATGTGTGAGATGAAATAACTATATATTCAAACAGCTGGACTGCAAGGATTTGAGATGCAATCAATTTCGATGAGGTTTTCCATACGAGTTCTTTATTAGTAAAACGCCTATGCTTCACACATTTCCCATGGATCAGATAATCGGATTAGCTTGAAGAGGTTCAGTTAGTCAAACATACATCAAAGGCAGTTTCACATGGGAAACATGAATACATCTGTTGAGATCCATTTGACCCATGGTAACTTATTACACTGGAAACCTGGTTTGTATTGACTTGTGTGTTAGATCAATGATGTATACAGCCAACATTGCATTACATGGGCTTAACATGTTCTCACTGTGAGCAAACCCCATCAAAGCATGTATATTATTAAACAACATTATTGACCTACCTTTGAGAGTTTCAGTTTTCCAGCGAGGCGTCTGTTCGTCCTCATGTCTATTTTGAGAACTTCCCCGTTCTGTTTTTTTTTTTTTTACTAACCCTGGGGCGCCATGAGTTGCAAGAATGGGTTTGATATTCAGGGCACAAGCAAGCAGCATGCAGGTGGGAAATCTTTTGAGAGAACTAGGTCTGTTTGCTCTGATTGATTTGCCAGACTCACTTAACTCTCTGCCCCCGTCCAAAACACGTTTTAAAGGGGCCCTATTATGCCTTTCTACTATGTTATATGGATATTATTTTTCTAACCTTAATAGTTTACCCATAATCTTTTATTCCGTGCTGTATGAAATTACAAGGATAATTACATAAAAGTTACTTGATAATTAAACATATATATTACTTTATTAACTGTTTATTACCGCACTAATACCATGATAATCCCAGGCCATCAAGAGCGACCACTCCAACTCTACAAACTATTCTCCATTGTTCGAGTTGGCTATAATAGTGTAGTGGGTATGATCAGCAGGGGGGATAAGTAGTCTTAAAGGGTCTTGCACTCAATCTGAGCTTTTTTGATAAATAATGCATTTTTGTGGTATATAAAAAGGTTGTATGTTAATAGGGATATCCTAAATAAATTCAAAAAGCTTGGAAGAAGGGAATACTATGATCCCTTTAAATCAACCCCAGTACAATCCAATTTAGCTGTAGCCCATGTTTCCTTTCTCTTGTGCTCTACTTTTTAATAAGACAGGACATTGAGCCGGGCAGCTGTCGCATCTGCAGGAATCTGGCTTGAACCGCCGGCCGCTCACCGCGTGTTTAGTGGCTTCTACTCCTACATGAACCCATCGAACCATCACGTAGGAATAAAAAGCCATAAGACACAACAGCAATCTCACAGGAGGGAAGCAAAGGCAAGGGAGATGCAGGAGGAAGGAATATTAACAAAGACAGGGTCCGCTGGCGTGAGGCAAGGAGCAGTGCTTTCACCCCGAGGGGCTGAAGAGGAAAACTGTGAAGTCCCAGAGCACAGAGAAGGGGAAGTGCAGCTTTGGGAGAATAAAAAAAAGGTATTTAAAAAGAATCGAGGGAGCGAGACAGAAGCAAAGCTAATTTCACAATCATTCAAAGACACAGGTATAACCCACAGGTGATTTCGCATCCTTACAAGGCCACGCTTTGTGATTGTTTTTCTGTCTGTTTGAATATGTAGTAGTGGAGATGAATACAAATGACTTACATCCCTCTGAGTCTTGTAAGCTGTATTTAATATGCTCCCAGCAAAGTGCGTCTGTGATGAACTAAACAAACTCCGACTTCTAAAGAGATGGGTTTTTTCTTTTTCCCGCCTCCAGAACACAGCAGATGTTTCAAATATAAATATTAAGTAAGGTTGTGTAGGGTTGGGCGATGGCCAAAGTTTTCAAACAGTTTTTCTGTTGCCAGTATACATATATATATATTTATTTTCTCTTCAGGGTGTTATCAGTAAAATTTAGAATGCTTATGGGTATTATACAAAAATATTGCAGTTGCGGCAGATAGAAATATTTAATAAAATGTAACAAAAATAAAAATGTACAGTCGAATATTCAAAAAGGCAGTTCTCAATGGTAGAAAAGATAAAGGTATATAGAAAACCTACAGTATTTCACAAAAGCAAAAAATAATCTGTAATCGGAATCTATATATATACTATATCGCCCAGCCTTTTTTTTTTTTTTTAAAACATGTTCCTATTAAAACTCACTTGATAATCCCTGTTCATAGCTTTGTATTGCTCTGTTTCTTGCAGTGGAAAGCCGGTCACGCCTGCCTGCTAAGAGGTTACAGTACGAAAGTGTCCAGATAAATATGTATGACTTCGCCGCGGTAGGTTTCTCCCTGCTTTGTATGCTAATGACCTTATACATGTTTAATAATGCAACAGGGGCGCGCAGCAGAAGGTGGGTGGTTCGGGATGGGTGAGGGTGTGTGTGTGTGAGGGGTGCACGGGGGTGACTGTCAGGCTGAAGAACCGACCCAAGGATCCTCGCCAATCCCACCTAGATACTGTCTGACTAGTGAGGCGGCAGATCACATTTAATCTTACTAATTAGACGCCAAAGAGACTCATTGCTATGCATTGTGGGTGAGAGGAGGTGCGGGCAGGTAATATATTACTGTAGTACAAGTTTCTTAAGAAGAGTTCAATGCTGGAGCCAGTCGGAGCAGTGCAAGTTCATTTCCCCTATCTATTTAAACTGCACTTTTAAATCGATACAGGCAGCTTCAGAGTGCTAATTGATTTGGCTCTAGCTCCGAAGACTACAATCTCCATATAATATATACATATAGTGCGGCGCAAATGTTTTAGGCAGGTTTAAAAATGTGCATAGCTTTTAAAAATAGCTATGCAATTTATTTTCAAAAGGTTACCAAATGATGTATGTGACCACACTTTGCCTTCAAGTCCCCTTGTATACATTTTTAATAACATTCTGCGTTCTTTCTACCATTGATTGTAGGCTGCTCACATCTTTCAGTCTCTTTACTACTCCTAGACTCCTAGACTCACGGACAAGATTGTAAAGATAAAACCAGGTGAACATACTGTATTACTATCTACAAGCTAAGGCAATGGGGCTTGTGTCACAGTAAAATACCATAAAAATCTAGATCGAGATGGTAAAAAACAAAAATATTACAAAAAACAATGGTGCCTATATCTCAAATTTACAAGTGATTTCCAGCAAAGACAAAGGAATCTGTGATGAGACATAGCAATACAAGTCAGATCTCACATGATTTGAAGTTTACTGTGGAGCTCAGTGCTAAATAATTCAGCCTCTATGGCACATGATACATGGGAGCCTCTCCAACAGCTCTATCTCACAGTAAGGTCTTTCTGTTATATTTAATTTTTAACACTGTGATTTTTGCCTTCCTCAACTCTTTCTCCCAAGAACATTTTGGAACGATTTGTGCATGTTGGCTCAGTTTACCTCTACATTGGAAAATGCTCCCGAGTACAGTTGCCTTAGGAAATATGCTTTAGCTACAGTAGTAGGAGGGGAAGAGTTGCTGGCTGAGGCTGAATAAGTTTTTCAGAAATGGGAAAAGTAAGTATTGTTAATGTTAAACTATATTGTACTGTACTTAGCAAATCATGGCTCCCGTAACAAAATACTAAGATTACACCTTTCATTAATATGTATGACTTTTTAACACATTATGAAATACTGACAGAAAATTGTAAGGTGACAATGACAACAAAATCACTATTACTCATTGGTAGATTTGAAAATTATCTTTCAAAATGTATAGAAAGATTGCAGTTTGCTTAATTATAAGCATTCGATTCCTGGGTTGTCAGATTCTGCATGTCTTCTTTGTATTTCTGTAGGTTTACTCTATCTATTCTATTCTAAGATGCCCACAGCACTGTAGCTAACTGGCCATAATGCAATGTACACTCAGCCTCAAACCAATACTAATTTCCAACAAAAGAAAGTAGGTGAATATAAAGAGCATACATAGTGTTGAGTGTATACGTGCATGTATTTGGTGCAACACTCCAGACGTCAACACCTCTTTCGCTGAAGAGTCACGGCTGTCTGCATCACATCCTCACTGCATCAGCCCTGTACCAAAACAAAAGAGAGCAAGATGTGAGGAATATTAATTTAATCTGACGAGAGAGAAAAAAACGTCTTATTACTCCATTGCGGCTGTTAGTTATTTAATGACTCAATTTGATGGCTTTATTATTGAATTACAACTCATTATCTTTTGTTTATAACACTCTTGACAACCACACAGCACAATGAAGCAGGAGACAGAAAAGTTTTAGACGTGGACAAGGACAAAGTTTGTTAGGTAATTTGATTGGTCTGTACATCAACACAAAATATATATAAGAAGTAGTAGAAAAAACTGATTTGCATAAGTTAAAAAAATAGCAGTTATACAAGTAAAGGTGTGTTAGACAATGATGATAACACAAATAGAGGAGGATTGACTGAGGTGTCTGCGAGATTATTAATCAGTAATAAAGCATTAATATATGTACAATTTTCTGAATATATATGCATCAATTTACATAGGGTGGTTCATCAAGACACAATAATATGTTTAAGTTTTGGTAAATGATCAGTAAACTGGTTACTATCACTGAACCAATTCTCAACTAATGCTTCTCAAAAAGCTTGAGTTATCTATTAGGTTTGGTAACATTTTTATTTAACATGATCCTTTAACCACATTGTATGTACCTCATTAAGTACAATGTAATACACTGTGTAACAAACTGTTATAATATGTAACATTATGTAAGTACAATGTAGTTGCATGTTATTACAGTTTGTTACACAGTGTATTACATTGTACTTAATGAGGTACATACAATGTAGTTAAGGGATAATGTAAAATAAAGTGTGACCGTATGGTATTTGTATGAAGGAACCACAACTTATGGCGCTTATTTACAGCAAAGTACTCGCAGTCCGCTCTGTGGAGTTTGTTGATGACTTGCGATTTTCAGTGCTTAATGAAAAGTTAATATTGAGCAGACTCAGTTGTTTAGGCACCTGCGCACGTCCCAGCAGAGATGCAGAAAGTGAGATTTTTAAAAGTCTTTTTGCATTTCATTTGCAAACTTTTTGAATAATTTGTACTTTTATGCGCAATGCTTTAAACTTCTGTAACAATACTCATAATTAAGCACAATTTATGACTACTTTACCCAAATCTGTTTCAATACCATACTTAGTGCCCTCAATATAACTCCAAAAAGTAATTGATCATGAAAGTGTCCACACAATGAGCTGTGACATCTTCATTGAAAAGTGATTGATGGGTGAGTGGGACAGTGAAGGCGTTCCCCTAGACAGATCACTCAAATAGTCAAACCCGTAAAAATCCAATAATATGATGAATGCTCTATTTACCCCACACACGAGAGGAGGCTTGCATAAAGATTAAACTTGTGATTTTTGGATGTGTCCCGGTCATGGCAAAGATGTGAAATCAGAATAATATATGTCTCTGTTTTCTGTCAGAGAGGGTTTGAAATTGTATTTTTTCGGGCTAATGCAGCGTGGCTCATTCATCACTTTAGCTACAAAAGGTCCGGAAGCGACAAAAGGAGTGGCTTTATCGATTGCAATAAACACATTTGTTTAGTGCTAACAAGTTCAGGGAGACAAAGGTCTGAAAGATTTAAAGTGAGGAAGTTTAGGCTTCAACATGATATATGACATGAGAGCTATGATTAATTCACCTTTATTACTATTCACTGCTTGAGTCCATGCAGTCATGTATCATCAATGGACCATTTAACAACATTTAAGTCACTGATTTCCAACTAGCCAAAAAATTAGCTTCAAGAGAGAGGTGCGTGAAGAAGTCAAAAGATTTCTTAGTCATAGAGGTCAATATAAAAACTAAATAGTTATTATCTAGGGTTGGTATGTATGAGCATTTATCCCTATTTGAGTTCCAAGTCTTAGCCATAGCTCTGTGCCATTGCAAGATAGGGACAAATCCACATATCAAGGGGTCAGCAAAGGAAGAATCGATAGAATACTACATTGTTGGAAGAATTGAAAGTAAAATATATTTTAACCAAAAAATGATGACTACTTCTGTTATCTAGTAGTTAAATGTAAAATGAAAAACAAAAAAATTATCAAGTATTATATTAGACCAACTTTATTTAGTATGTAGAGTGAATGCGATAATAGTTTTTAGTCAACTAAGACTACCCGATTAATCGACTAAGTGACTATCGACTATCGACTATCGACTATCGACTAAAGTCTGTCAGCCCTACCAAATACTTTGTGGTTCAGTCAAATCAAGCATTTACTAAGACCACTGCATGCATAGGTCAATCCCATAGATTCTTGGTCAATCCCACATGCCAATCTTAATTTAGAGTTGTGACACGTATTAAAAAGTTATTGTATAAGCTCCGAATACATTATCTATGCCCCAAATATAAAATCATTATGTAAAAAATATGATTCTGCCTATTCCCTGCCATGTATCATTAATGGGCCATTTACCACTTGAAACTCCGTTCTGTCACTAATCACTTAACCAAACACTGTCTCTGTGGATCCATTGGCGTGTTGATAGTTGATTGAGCGACCTCATTTTTAACACATAGCATTTATAATTGATGCAGCATACATCTTGGCTAGTCTCAGATCCGATAGTGCTGGTCTCCTGATGGATCTGGTGATAGGATTTCGCGGGGGGAACAGATGTACAGTGGTGCTCTGGAGAAGGGATGGGGTCCGCCTGTGATCGTTTCCTACCCGCGGTGAACAAAATAGCCCTCATATATCCCTGTAATCTGCATTAGCGGCGGAGCACGGGCCAGGAGACAACGTTGAGGGGGATGAGTAATGGGACGACCGCTGATTTGGCAGGGGCCTATATTACACACCTCCAAAAACTGAGAATGTGAAACACCAGTGTGGCAAATATAAACGTCCCAGACCAAAGTGTGCTCTCTATCAGGCTCGAGTTAGAACGTATACCTGCACTGGCCTGTTTGGCAGCAGAGGTGGGGAAGAGAGCTACAAATTGCTTCTAAAAAGTGGTAAAAAGTGGTAGAGTACGGTAGTAAATGTAAATCTAACTAAGTGACTCACCATTTGGAACTACTACTCAATGTATAGTCTGTAAATTACCTATGTATGAAAAGCTTTATTGTTGTTAAAAGTTGTTGGGGGAAAAAAGTAATCTCGCTACATCACTTTGTTATTCTAAAGCTGTAGCCTGATTTTTTTATTTTTTATTTGATTTACGAGTAATTGTAATTTTTTGTGTTGGCCTAATCTTATCTACAAATAAATGAATTTTGATTTGGCATGGGGGCCACTACAAAACTGAGAATATGAAACACCGGTGTCCAAAGTGCACTCTCTATTAAACAAACCAAATAGATTGGCTTGTTCGAGGCACCACACTTGGCATATAGCAGCTATTTCTGTAGAGGTTTGATTTGGTAATGCTGTTTTGGACTGCCATGGCACTGCTTGGTTTGGTGTTTCTGCCCAGGACCCAGTAGGTAGTTGGATGAGTAATGACCTAACACGGGTTTGGCATCTTGTCTGTGAGTCCCATGACCAAAAAACAACAAGCGCAGACTGGCAACAGGATTAGCATCAACCTACGGCCAAGAGTGTTTGTCTGTCCTAACTCAAGGCAAGAGCTGTAGACAAAAACACTAGCAAAATGATTTATTAAATACACAGACAATACAATTTTCATAAACTAAAACTTAAAATATTATTACAATTTAAATAGAGAGGCTTTATTATTATTATTATTATTATTATTATTATTATTATTATTATTATTTAAAAGTACTAAAAAGGCAATGTTTGATGCTGTTTCCCCCTAAACAATTTGGTCTAAAATTGTCAAATTTTCTTCCTTAACAAAATTAAATTTACTTTTGTAATCAAATGTGTGCTGACTTGTGTGCAATTGCCTATGCATACTGTATAGTTAATGGCATTTTGGGGATTTAACAGTGGTGCAGTGGGCTGGACCAATGGCAGTGTTCCTAGGATGAATAAAACAGATGAAGCTTTGATGGACAGCTGCTGAGTTAATGACTGTGAAGTAGTGTAAATATTAAATGAATAAGAATACACATAGATCTATTATCTCGCCAAGTCTAATCATTTTTTTAGTTTAAGCGCAATAATTATTTGAGTTGATTTTACCAAAAACTTCTAATAATATGATGTAAAATCAAATATTTGCCCAATCTTTTCATCTAATCTCAAACACAGAATGAATCTTAAGAAGTGAGAGCTGTAATTCGGACCATAACAAATAGCATCTCGGGCTGCGACTAGCATTAGAGTCTCGTAATGGCTTGTAACCGGATATGCTTACTTGCTATGACAAATTAAAGTGTAGATTTAACATCCCTCGAGGCCAATCAAGTACTCATAGATATTCTTGTGGGACGTGTGTGTGTTTCTATGTGTGTTTGTGCTTTAATTTTCTCTAATAATTCATGCTTTTCCATATTAATAGAGTGATTTGGGTGCACCGCTGCCTCTATTTACAATTAAAATATCTAATAAACAAAATCCACAGCTTAGAGAAAAGGAGACTAAATTCCCTACAAGCTCTTTGCATAGAAACTGGATTAGAGAGACAAGATAACAAATGGCCCAAAACTTTGACTTCTTCATCAGACGCAGGCAAATCGTTTAATCAGCAGCGACGCCTGGAAACATCAGCATATGGCGGCATTAAATTTACATCATGAGGCGAAGTGCTATGGGAGCATCTATACATCAACCCATCAGATTGTTTACTCGTTTGAAATGCACACTGGCTTTTTATTATACACAGAATAGAATGGCGAAAAGGTAAGCACTATATATTTAAAAGGGGATCTACTGACATAAGCATTGCTGTTGCTCTTCCTCAAATATTAAAGCCTGTCTTTGACAACTATGATAACAGAAAAAATTTTAGTTTTTAGTTTTACTGTTCAGAAATCAAGTAATGACAATAAAGTATGATGTTTAAGTTAGAGTTTAGCTTGTGGTTGCAGTTAGTTTGGTTTTGGGGATGACTCATTGGTCCTACATGTCCTATATGTCCCACTGAACGATTCATTTAAACATGTTTTTTTTTATAGAGTGTGGTCTAATATGAATAATGAATAAAGTTAAAAATGACACTAGCTCGTCTATTGCATTGAACAACCATTGTTAAATTGTAAAATGCTGTAAAGAATTTTGTAGCTAAATTGTCCCAAATGTACCTCGGACAGTAGAATATAAGATTATTGCCTGACTTGAGAAGAACAATGAGAAGTTGATCTACCTCTTATTATTTATCCTCCTCCTTCAAGTAAAAATGTATTGTTTTCTATAAGATGGTTTAATGCCTTACTCCATAGTGTTTGCATTGTGCTTCTGAGAGTTTCCTCACAAGGACGAGCTCATTACAACACTATTAAATCTTCACTTGATATAATGCAATCTCCCTTGACTTTATGTGTACGTCATGTAGTGCACATTTAGGTCTTATATCATTAGAAACCCATAGGACTATCATTACTGCATGGTCTTATAGGGGCACGATACTCTCTCTTCCTCTAACCTTGGTGGCCTGTACCATTCTGCTGCTGTGTTTTTTCACTCCACTGCAGGGCCAGAAGGAGATTGATTTTTTTTCTGTTTCAGGCCGATAAAAAGTGCTGGTAGAAGCATTTTGTAAAGCGACTAACAGATTAACTTGATGCTTTAGTTGAACACCTGACTAACCCACAAAGACCAAAGGTGGTGGCAGTACCTCTGGGTAGTTTAGCTGTAAGATTTGTGCCATAATGAACCTATGGGATAAGCAGTTTTGTGGGCAGCACCACATTAGTATGCACAGATCATTATCACTGTGCAACTACTACGGTGTGTTGCACCTCTACAGTAGCTCCTTTTTATTTTTAGTAGCAAAGCAAGGTAAAGTACTGAATAATAAAATGTTGTAAAAGGTTGTTTGCCCAATCAAAAAGTTTCTACAGTACAGAGTGCACTGTTGCTCTCTAGTGAATTTAAAAAGTCAGTTTTTATCTGTACAAAATAAGAAGAAAAGGTCAAATGTTTATCAATGTCAACATTTTATATTAATGAACCTAAATCTAGGTGTGAAGATCATTTATTTAGATATGTTTGGACTTTCAGGACAGAGATGTGACAAGAAAGCTAAACATGTGAAGACAGATTGCTATACTGACGTGATAATGGATCACTTTTCAAAAACCAGTTAAATCTACTAAACTAAACTAAACAAGTAAGACAATGAAGAATGAAGTAAGAAAAATGCTTTTTTATTCCAACGATTAAGCTACTTTTAAAATATATAAGTATATTTTTAAATATTAGGTCATATATTAATTCAAAAATAGATAAGTGAAGTAAAATACAGCCAGTGTTTGTCCCAAGATACTATTTATACTTTAATTAGACTGCTTCTTCCACAGCGGGATTACTTCTGTCTTGCCCCGAGAGTACATTACTGTATTAAGACTTGTTTATGTAGGCCATCTAAATGAAGAAATTAATAACGCTCCAAGAACCACACTTGGTGCAATATGAAAGGAATCTGCCTTATCTGCAGCTGCCTCCCTTTCTCCTGCACTCGTCTCTTCTTCATTACTCATCACAAGGTTTTCTCCGCGCTCTCCCGTTGACTCCAAAGTGAGCACATTTTCGCGGAGGCAATAAAACGCTCATCAGCAAAAGGCCGGAATGATTTTTTAATATGACGACACTTTAATGAGGAGCGAAGAAGACGGTTTCTGCTGCTGCACATATAGGCTCATGGCTGATGTTCCTCTTTATCAATGAGTGGCAGGGAACAACTGATGGCTCTCGCTCATATATTCTTTATTTGTCTGGGCTAAATTAAATTTCACTAGGATTCAATTATTACAAAGATACAAGCCGCGTCTTTCGTCTTTGGCAACTTTGAAGATTACAGATGGGGGAAGAACTGTTTGACCTTTCCAAGACAGTTGCGAAGGTGCTCCAAAATTAAAATGTGTCCCTGGCTTGGAGTTCAAATAAGGACATAAAAACTAGAAAGAAATAGGGTTCAAAAAACGAATTTACTAATAACAGTACTACAGTGTTTTTCTTTTCTCTTCTTTTTTCTAAAGCAAACAATATTATGACTTGAGTAAGATATACAGTAACTAATCAGGCCCAAAATTGCAAGCAAAGGGTATATTTGCTTTATATTTCTTTTAATGGACCAAATTCAATTTCATAAATATTCAATTATTGTAAAAATGTACTGGAGCGAAATTCATGATCTTCTGGGATTTTCTATGTACAATGTACTACGTACTATGTACATTGTCTATGAACTATGTACAGCTGTGCTTATCAAACATTGGGTCGGGTGTTGCTTTTGGGTTTCCAAATATTTTCAGTTCCAGATAATTTATTTTTGGTGTTTCAAGACAGATAAAACACTGGTTTAAGATAATTTAGAAAGGCAATATTAGCTCAGATAGCAACTCATTGATCTCAAAAGGCTCAAGATTTACACCTAATAAAGTGTCTAGTTTGAGTGAACACCCTCCCTCTTGAGTTTTTATATTATAAGATTACAGATGAGGGCTAACTTGTCGGCCATGTTTGACCTTTCCCCAGACAGTTATGTGTAGGCTTTTCCCTCAAATCAAAATCTTCCTTCTCTCAGGTTGTTTACGTCCTTTTTTTTTATCATTGATTGGAGTTTAATCTGAGGACTTCTGAGCTGAGCTGTCTGCAAGCAGCTGTCAGATGTGAGAGCCAAAAGGTTGTGTTATTGGTATTGAAAGGATCATGATGAAATTGCAGGTATAGCGCCCATCAGAGTTCAGAAAAAGTCTAAGAGTATAGGAGACAAAAGCCCTCTTGAAATATCTGAATTTTTATCTGAAGTTTTTCTCAAAAAGATGACTGTACTCTTCTGGGCGTGTTGTAAATGAATGCCACAAAAGGTGAATTTATTTTACTGGCAGAATGTGCTAAATTAGTGTCAGAAGAACGTGTTTTGAATGTGACTTTGGCTTGATGCTTTAAACCTAATGAGTTGCAGAGATAAGCAGCAAATGAATGTCAGAAGACTGTCACTCACTTTGATGGTTTACTCATTACATGTTGTTGTGTGATAAGTAAAAGTGCTAACAACTGGTTTTCGCAGAGCGGATTGCCCATTAACCAGTAGGTTGGCAGGTTGATCTCAGCCGAGTTTATACAGCTGTTGTGTCACTGGGCAAAACACTTCACCCAACTCGTCTGAACGTGTTTTTGATGTGAATATTTGTGTGTTTAGTGGCGTGGTATGGTAGGTAAATGTCCATCAGTCTGTCAGAAGGTTGGCAGGTTGATCCCAGGCCAATTCATACTGCTGTTGTGTCCTAGGGCAAAACACTTCACCCAACTACCCTGAACATAAATGTGTTTTAGATGTGAATATTGGTGTGTTTAGTGTAGGCGTGGTATGGTTGCCACATGTCCATCAGTCTGTTCCAGGTCAGCTGTGGCCATTTTGTGTTAGCCTACCACTGCTGACAACAATGTGAATATGAAGTGGATGTAAAATGGACAATATTGTAAAGTGATTTATAATAAAAGCACAATAACAAAAACCTAAGCATTACCAGTATTTGCTTGAGATATTGAAGCATATTGATTGATATTATTGAGTGGTGAGACTTGGCTGACTTTGCCACCCAAGGTCAGTGCAGGGATTTTCTTTTAAAGGAGATAGTCCCAAGGCCACCAGATGCTAGACAAAACCCCTTCTCTTCCTCCTTCCCTTAAAGCATACAAGGTCGACTCATGCTGGTTACGCCTCCACAATTAGCATGCAGCCTGTGGCGTGGCCTGTCTGCGGGCGCACACGCCACTCTACTGCTATCCTAATGAGATGCCAGTCAGCCAGCGGGGCCCAAGGGACTCTAGAAATACAGAAATTAAAAGGATCCCGGGGAGTGATCGCACCGTTTGATGGGCGCTTGGGGAAAACGAACTGGAGTGAGCACTAGACTATAGGACAGAGCAGGGAAGGCCACTGGTTCTACATAACACACTAAATGTTATGGATGCTTTCATTGAAATCGTGGCACTCAACTGTGAAGACATGGTGGATCATTTCTGCATCTCCAGCTGATGTTGTGGCTTAAATACTCGATTGGCTTCAGACAGGACTAGAAATATTTTTAGTGAGGAGGGAGCAGCTGTGGAAAATCATCGCCAGACATAAAATTTAACTGGTGCACAGATGTCAGATCACCAAATACAATAAACATGCTTCAGACTAGCCATAAGCCCCAGTAATCAACGCTGTCAGCTCTCCAGCAATTAAAAAAATCTTGCTTTGCTTTTAAACTCAGTCACAATTTGAAACAAATGTGGACTAATAGACTGGGTTGGGGCAAAGTTTGACTGGAGTTTTTGGCATTACAGTGGGTCAAACTTCCTTAATCATCATTAGCTCATTATTTAAAGTGTATACTAAAGATAAATTACATACTTTAATTGTATCTTTGGACCACAGATTATCTTCACATTGCTCAGTGAATATTAGACAAGCCTGTAGCTTCCCAGGTATGAGCCTTCCTTTGTGCCTGTTGCTAATTGGTGCATTATCGGTATCATTCACACACAGTCTATGTGAGAACACCAGCTGTTAATTATTTCTCTTATCAGACCAATTTGGCCGATTACAGCAGAACAGAAATACATTGAAGGTAAGATAGCAACAGGAAAAGGAGATCAGAACAACTGTATCAATTTGCATTATTATGTGTATTACTTCAGGGGCCAACCCCACAGCACAGAGAATACGAGATAGAGTTAATAAAGCTTACAAATAACCAAATTAGCCTATCTGCGCCAAGCCAATGGATTTTGGTATGCACATTATGTAAACCTCAGAGCAAATAGGTAAAATGACTTTGGACATGACTTTGTTGGTGTCACGTATTTCAGAAATGAATGATCAACTGGGATTTTCACTTCACATTTAATGATGGAAAAAATTATAATTCCAATGAGAGGCAGTTCTTTGGGCAAAATTACCTTGTTGATGCCAAAAATAGCTAGTTTCAGATAATAGAAAAGCAACATTAGCTCAGATAACCACATCAACAACATCTCTGAAACCACATAAGACACATGAGTGTATATGAGTAATATCAATATTAACAGTACTTTTACTTTGCTTTCAAATGAAATTTTCCGTAAAATGACTTAATTTTAAAGCATGGGTATTTCAGCAGGCTATTCACCATATAAACATTTCCATCCAGTGGTCAAATATTCATCCCACTATGAATTTTTCCACATGTATATTAATAGGAGTGTGAATGTAGCAAATTACCTCAGAAAATACTACTCAACGCTGCATGAAAATCACAGAGGACGTCTCCCTGTATTGGGGGGAAGTCATTTAATGCAGCTCCGGTCTATAGCCGCTAGCAACAGCAAGTTTTCAGGGCAAACATACGTACATTATATCTGTTTAAAACTAAATCCCACAGCATAATGTATGAAATATGTGTGATTAGGTCTTATTAAATGTTAACAGAGAAAACATCAGAACACCAGCAGCTGTGAGATCAAATTGAAAGGTTTTGTTTGTGTCTCGACAGCTATCTAGGTCTGATCCTCTGGGCCTATGTGTATGTGTGGTGTTTTGGCCTAAATTGCTCCTTTTTTTCGCACTGGTGTTGGATTGATATAACTAGGTCTTTAGGGGGATATGTACTGCTGGCGCTACACCATGACATCAAATTTACTGTAAGTGTTTCTGAATTAAAAAGGGGACATGCTAAGGCGAGGCATGATAGGTGTATTGGGTTTTAACAAATGTGGCACTGTTAAACTACTCCTGTAGATTGCTGCTCCCAACATTAAAAATGGATTAAAAGTTTTGTGTAATGTAATGATTTAATGTGCTAAATATTCATAGGCTACTGAAAATGTGCACATATTTGCATATATTTTGAAAAGTTAAATCAGAATATTGGAAAAAAATGG
>JAVQKG010291409.1:0-10979 GCA_036025885.1 Hypseleotris bucephala
GAGGAGAAAGGATGAGGAGGTAGAGTGAGGATGGAGGGTGAGGAAGAAGAGTGAGGAGTTAGGGTTAGGAGGGACAGAGAGGAGGGAGAGTAAGGAGAGAGGGTGAGGAGGTAGGGTGAGGAGAGACAGTAATGATAGAGGGTGAAGAGGGATGGATGAGGAGGTAGGGTGACAAGAGAGGGTGAGGAGGTAAGGTTAGGAGGGATGGTGAGGAGGGAGGGTGCTGCACTTGTTCTTTCTTCAGCTGCTTTTTGTTTCATCCGGTTCGCTCTCACCCCAATCCTTTTCCTACCCACTTATCTTCCTATTTTTTTACACTGTCACACAAGACACATCTCAGTCAAGGTGGCAAGGAATTTAACAGGCATGGCTTTTTAGTTTGAACAACTTTGCTACTTTCCCGTTTTAGCTAAATGAACAACGGCTAAAAGGGCGAGCATTACAATTTGTGTCACTCTTTATTAAGCCCTTAACTACATGGTACATACCTCATAAAATATAATGTAATACATTGTGTAACCTACTGTAATATTATGTAACAAGATTGTAATGGCTAGGGTTACGTACAATGTTGTTACGTGTTATTACAGTTTGTTACAATTTGTTTACACAATAACACATTTACATTTCTGAGGTAGATAGTTAAAGGCTATGTAAATAGTGTTACCGGAAAATTTTAAGTTTTAAAGTTTTATGGTTTGCAATGCCTTTTACTTGACAGCTATGCTCTATAAAGAATTGTCAAAATGATTCAGGACACATGTGACCTTCCATACACAAGTCTTAATCACATTCCTTGTGTACACATTACACCTCTGTTGCTTGTTTGACGCCCTTTCCAGGAATTACAACCTTCCACGGCTGCTCAAGTCACTGTGTGTGTCTGTGTGTTTGTGTGTTAGTGTGTGTATGAGTTAGTGTGTGTGTGTGTTAGTGTAGTCCACGTGAGTGTGCCCTGCCTGTGGTGCCACTGGTTAGCGGGCTACCACACCCATTGTCCACGGTAATTACTCTGACCAGAGCCATCTGTGTTTGAGAGACTCAAATCAGTGTGCATCAGGGCTGACGACAAGACAGCCTATTTAGTTACACCACACTTTTTTATGTGGACGCTTTGATAGTTTAGTAAGTATGACGCTTGTAAAAATGCACAACCACCAACTTTTTCTAGGAATTTAGGTTGTGTAAAGCCACTCATTCAGACCAGCTGTTCTGAAATGTTTCACTACCAACTTAGAAAAAAACTGCCCTTTCAAAAATGAACTTGGGTCTAAATCCCTTCACTAAACCTATAGCAATAGACTGGGACTACACAAGGACTGAACTACTGTATAGTCAGAACCAAGCCAGGTCTAAACTTGGTCTAAACAAAGATCAAACCAGGCCTAAGCAAGTGATGCCCTATTACAATTCTTGCCCCTATCTGCAGGACATAAAACTTGAAACAAAAGTGGCAAGAAATCAATCTAATTTAAAAATACAAATGCAAAGAACAACAAGAAAGAGCCTATGAACTATCAGTGGTGCCCATTAGACAAATTGGGAACCACTATTCTATTCTAGATGATAATCCGACTACTTGTACGATATGGATGGGGGGAGGGTCAGAGTGCAGATCTATAGAGGAGATAAGTTGAGATATTCAAAGTAGCACCCATCCTGCTTCACGCATTCACACACAAATTCTTCAATGACAAAACCTCCGCTCTCCCTTTCATTCTCCCCGTCTTTCTGTGCGCAGCGTCTGTCTGTCAGTCCGATTAGGAACGGACATGTGCTCATAAAGCAGGCAGGGGATGAAAAGAGCGGGATGGGAGTTACAAATAATGTGGAACCAATGGGACAAGACTCTGGGGCAATGCACTGTTTGTCAAATGCATCACTAGGTCGGGTCGGGTTGCCAAGTTTCAACAGCATCAGTTTAGGACACTGTTATAAAATGGGTATTGTAAACAGTGAAATCTTCATCCCCACAGACATGCCAAGATGGTATGCAAAGTTTTCACTGCAAGTTTCACACACATTGGTTCACTGGAAGAAAAGCTTAATTTGCATTATTTTGAGCACACTAAAAATTATTTTAGACAGGTAAAATTGGTTGTTGTCAAAATATTTGTTAAAAATTACTTTTTCTTTGTCAGTCAGTTTACTCATTACAGTGGGATCTGTTGTCTACATTTTGGTAAGTACAACAAAAAAAGGCTTTTCACGCAAAATTAATATTGTGTGCTAATTGCATTACACTCACTAATGTTTTCTGTAGCTGACGGTTGCCAAAATGAACTAATTTCTTAATACTTTTTTGTGATTTTTGGTGGTTAGTGCCAGAGAAAAAGTATGATTTTGTTCACTTTGTTTTTGAAACCAGTCTTTAGGATTTTTACAAACACAAGAAGGGTCTATCACTTCAAAAATCTCTATTTATAATTAGACAGCATGGTGTAATGTTAATTGGTGTAAACGTGTGCTTAACTTGAACTTTGCTTGAACTTAAAAAGTTGCCATTACCTACATTAAAGTGAGCATGAATGGCACATATTGTGAATAGGACAAGTTTCTGTATTTTCAAAAGCCTTGAACATAAAATGGTTCAGGTGTGAGGGAGGAAGAGGCAGAGCTGGTATGGGCTGGAGTCGGTGTGAGAGAGTGGGCATGGACTGACGGAGGTGTGTTCACAGATGACAGGACCGTACAATGTAACAGGAGTGTATGAGTAGGAGAGGAGGGAGGAGGGGGGAGAGGCTGAGAGGTGGAACAGCCATGATGGAGGAGGAGGAGGAGGAGGCTGTGTCGTGTTTACCGCTGCTCAGAATGTACTGTGAGCTACAATTGTCTGTAAATGTCATCTCCTGAGCTTGAAAAGTGAGTCCGCACATGTCCGACGCATGCACACACACAAAAACACACACAGCAAAAGGTAAAAGCTGTTTGTCCTTCCAGCACTTAATCACTAATTCACTCTTGGTTCTTTCCTTCTTGCTCTAAGTTTGATATTTCTGCTCTATTTGAAAGTGAGGTTGCTTACGAGCTGTCCAACCTATATCAAATACATTTAAGAAAGTTGCATATAGGTAAACTCCTGGGAGGCAGTAGTGGTGCAATGGATAAGTGTTCATCCGGAGACCAGAGGGTTGCCGGTTCAAATCCCTACCTGAACGCATACTGTTGTTGTGTCCCTGGGCGAGACACTTAACCTACATACTGTACATATGAACGTTGCCGTGCCTCCGTCAACAAGTGTGACTGAGGAATGAATTGATAACGCAGGTAATTGTAAAGCATTTTTGAGTGTCTAGAAAAACAATATTTAAGATAAATGCATTATTATTAATATTATTAACTGTTATATATTGATAAGGAAAAATGAAATTGGGTTAACAAGGTTGGTCCAGCTCAAATCAAAAAGGGAAAAAATATGGTACAATTCCAAAGTTACAAAACTCTGTGATGCTGAGCTGAAGTGAAACTAATAGTAGGCATCATTTGGTGAAATATATTGCGTCATCTGGCATCTAGCTTTTTAGGAAATACAACTGAACACATTATAAATATGTATTAATGCCAACACAAATGATGACAAGCCATTAAGGGAAACAGGAATGACGTGGCTTTCGTACTGGCCTTTTGCCCAGCTGAGTCTCTATTGTCATCAGTGTGAGAAAATACCACTGGTTTGTTAAGACAGGACAGAGGTTTCCTGGATATGAAGGTTCAACATTCACTTTAAGGGCACCTTTTTAGTGGGTCTTATCAGAGGGACAACAGTGGGTTTCCTAGTCCCGTCACAGAATGGTCAGTAAAGGGAAGAGAAATCCTGTTTGTAAATCACACAGCTGGGACACTGTCACTGTGAAGGAGCTGTGTTTACTTTGTTTTACTACTGCGGCTTTATCCTGTTGACAAGACAGGACAAGAGTGTGAACAACGCACTAATGCACACATCAACACCCAGAGCCTGTGCACAAAGAGCCTAATGTGGAGATACACTTGAGTTGTCATGTATGACGCTTCACACGCCTCACCTGCACTTATGAAAGACATTATGACCACATCATATCAGCCACATGTGAAGAAGAGCATGGACTGGGACAGGACACAGGCAATTCACCCACCTGAGAAAATACAGCGAAACAACACTTAGAAAATACATTTACATTAAAGTACAAAGCTGTCCAAATGTGTGTTATTATTATTTAGTTTTATTCTTTTAAATTTGATAATGAAAGTAGACCTAAGTAAAAATGTAGCCTAGGTCTGTAGCTGATAACAGCTCTTGTGAGCTGACACTAGTTTCCAATAAAGAAGTTGCAGGAATAATAAAAAAACATTTTAAATCCTTGTTTAGTAGACATGTGTCAAGTGCAGGGAGAACAATGACTGTAGGCTAAATGTCCTTCTTCCAGCCTTAATGAATAAATGACGCGGTCATATTAATTGCCCAGTTCATAATGTTTGTGATAAAGCAGTTAAATTACAGTCCTCTCTGATTGACGTAAGTGAGCGCCGCCGTGAAGCGCTCCTCATCGGTCCCGGATATGACATCACTGCTGTGGCGGTCACCGGGGCAACACGGCGTGCTGCAGTGACGCCAGCCCGGGCTCGTGCGGAGGGGGCGTGTCCCGCCACATTGCCCCGCCCCCTCAGCGTCAGTGTGGGCGGGCCCGAAACAAGACACCCCGAGGACCGAGCGAGGCGCGGGGGGAGGAGAGCTGCCTGCGCGGTGTGAGAGTGAGTGGAGGACTAAAAAAGTCTGCAAAGAAAGAGAGCCACGACTGGAACGTTAATTTCTGTCAAAGAAGTAAGAAAGTTGGAGCAGAAACATGCAAACAGCGACGAGGATGGCACGGAGTAAACAGCAGAGGGGCACCTAGCGAGAGGCAACTTGGTTAAACAAACAGCGCTTCGAGTTGGGACCGTTGTCCGCCACAACTTAAGCAGTTTTTTCTTCGCGGCTACTTACGGGACGGTAGGCTACAACAAGCAGCGAGGTGTTAGCGGCTCGTCTTCGGGGGATACCCAGCCGTGTGGTCGCTTTGGTCGGAGAGGAGAGCGCCGAGGAAACGGACAGCGAGTGCGCACGCCGCGGCTTCATAACACAGGGCTGCGCTGGAGCAGTAGCCACAAAAGTTTTTTCCCCAGTTCACACCGGGTTTTCCACATTTAGGACTCGAGGAGGAGGCCAATCACAGTGACTTTTCTTTCCACTCCAACTTGGTGGAATTGCGCGTAAAGCCGCATCAAACTTTATCCACTCTGTGCCGTAACGAGCAGGCAGAATGAAAACACCTGGAGATTCTGGTGAGTGAATTATGACTTTCATCTCCCATTGTCTTTTTGTTTACTTGGCGTGTTTGCTGGCCTCGGTCAAGCTCGCACTGGCCCCGCTATCTTGTTTTGAGTAGACTAAGTCAAATGTGCCTATAGCCTACCTGTTGGACTCCGTGACCCTACTAGATGATCAACTAAAATCTGGTGCAGTCTAGTGCTGTGGAGGAAGTGGTTAAACTACTGTACAGTTGTTGAGGCGACATCCTCTGTGTCACCCTGACAACCCTATTTCACCATCCAGCACCTTTCACAAAGCAAACTGAAAATCCTAGAAGCCCTGGTCTCATTCAATAGACAGTAACGCACAGGGATCCTTCTGGTACTGGCCATAAATTTGTCAGGTACTTGGCCTGTCAGCGTGTCGAAGTGAGACAAGAGAAGAAAAGCAGGGGGGTTTCCAGTAGTCAGCTGAGGTCTGAGTGTCGTGCGTGTGTCTGTCTAATTCCTGAAATGCTTGCATAAGTTTGTTCTTGCTCCCCTCTGCATAGAAAACCAGGGCTATTTTTTTATTCGAAAGAAGGAAGTGAAGTCAACTTTGTGCCAGCCATGCAGTTTATGATTGCACTGCACAACTTTCTGGACTCTTTAACCCTTCACCCACAATCATTAATTTAGCATCTTTTGAAATGCAACAATGTCTGGCAAAAACAACACCTACTTACTTGGTGTCACATCCAGGAATAATAATGGTTTTGACACTTAGAGCGGCTACTAGTAAGCAGTTGGCATTGGCCCATGTGGTGTGACTGACAAACTCTATGGGATCCTTTTTCCTCTTGGGACATTCCCCTCCCCTCCCCCACCGCACCCCCTCTCCTCCCCGCCTTGAATACCACTGCACCCAGTTTTCGCCCCTCAAATCCTTACATTCCTACACACACAGCCCCTCTCCTTGCAGAAGCAGCAGCAGTGGCGGGCCATGACATCACACATACCCCACACAACAAGTAGGCCCTTTATACTAAGTGTGTGACAGCAAGACGGTCTCTTAAAGTGGAACTATGCAACTTTCTACCTTGATGAAACCGCTTTAGTGTCAGTGTGATGGTAAATAAGTTGTAATGGGACAAGATTTTTTTTCCACCTCCTTTTTCTTGTCTCTTGGTGAAAAACTGTCCTTATAACTTGGCATTTTGGTCACATGTCTCCCCCCTGAAACACACAACACATACACGTACACACGCCCAACACGCACAGTATACGCACCGACACAACACACACATATACACAAATGTGAACACACACACACATTTGCAGAATAGACAGTGCTCAAGAAATAGAACAATGCTAAACAAATGCAGATCTGGTGTTTTTGTGTTTGAACTTTTAAGAAACATTATGAAAAAAAGTCTATTTTCTTTGCATCATTTTTGTGTATGAGGACAGCGCTATTCTGAAGGGGGAGCTCCGTAGAGTAAAATGGTAATTAATGTGAAAAGTTGCATTGTTCCCCTTTAAGCAAAGCACTAAAATGAATCAGGCCATGGGTTGTGTATTGGTTTATGTTGTGGGTTGGTTGTTTGTTTGTTTTTCTAGCGCAAGACATGAACTTTCTTCCTTGCTGTACATTTGTTCTCTGCTTGGTGTGAAGAAGTCTGCTCGCACTAAACAACTACATTTTTCACACTTAAAGTAATGTTTGCGACTTTCCACAGCATTAAGCATTAATTCACAAAGGGCCACTTCAGTTTCCCAGCTGTAATTCTACTGGATTTATATGGACCAGTTGGTAAACATATCATCTCTAAGCTATTATCTAACAACAGACTCGAACCTTTAAATAGTTGAATTATTGAACGCACTTAATCTGCAGAGCTGATCTCCTTCTATGTTGGCAATCAGAATAGTTTTAACCCTTAACCTATGTAGGGACATTAATTCGGATTGAACACATTTCCAGGATATGAATGAGTGTAACCTGTAGGCCTGGCTGTGTATGGATAAAAATGTAATCATCCTTTTCCTGGGACTGTGTAGGATTATGTCCCATACGGCGTAGTGCTACAGCCATGTGGACCTTTCTCCCTCCATCAGCGCACACTGCATCTTTACTGTTTAACTGATGAGTGGTTAAATGCAATGAAAGTTAGTTAGAGACACCAGTGCAACCCATATTCTACAAAAATTGGGGCAGTGTAAATAGAAACTCAAATCACGGGTGCTTGAAATCCTTGAAAATGCTTGAACTTTTACTAAAATACTTGGAAATGCTTGATTTTAAAACAATTTATATCACAACAAATGACATAATGTTTTCACATAAAAAAGTCTGTACCGAGATCCACATCTAGAACACAATTATTCCTTGATTTTTTTTACAAGGTTTAGGAACTTTTGCTTTGGAAATTTCCTCACTTCTGTCGACGTCTTCAAACTATTAAAGAAACATTCTTCAATCACCAATGGTCCAATTTTATGGTTCTTGAAAACAACTAGAAATATAACTTAAAAGTGCTTGAATTTCATCTTAAAAAAGTAATGAGAAAGTTATATTGAAAGGTCTTAAGCCACATTTTATACAGAGTTGAACATAAATAGCAATTTAAAGCACTCACAAAAGTTGGTATGGAGGCAACAAATAGAAGGAAAGCTCAGGTAATTAAGCTGTAATGGTAACAACCTATTTAAACTGCTCTTTTACCCGAGTCAAGTTACTGACCTGTAGCCAATTAAACTTAATTGTTTCAAAATGGTCCAGATTTTCAGTGTCTGTTTACCACTCTTTTATTGCTCCGTCCCAACTTCTTTGAGACTTGTTAGCGCCACTAAACAGATAATAAAATGTCTTTTTGTATCTGTTAGCGAACGTATTACCCTCTGCTCTGTCTACTCCACAGGTGGCAGAAAGTTAGCATTTCACTCTCATAAACCTACGCAAATATAGACAATCAACCTGATAACACGACACATGCACTATATCAACATTTTACACTCCAGCTTTTGTGCGTCTCCTCCATCTCTTCCCAAGGGTCACAATTTTTCTCCTGCCACCTCTGTCAGTCGTCCTTTTTTGATGGGATAAGGATTGGTGTGCGTCTTTGTGCCGTAGAATTGCATGCTGGGACCCCCGGCTCTGGAGTGGGGCCATTGTGAAGCGCGGGACAATGGTGGGAGTGGGGGGCCCTGGGTGGATTGTGTGTGGACTTGTGGGGCCAGGGACCTCTCATTGTGCTGGTAATGGTACAGAGCAGCTCATAGTTTGGTGGTGCTTTGACAAGTGAAGAGACCACACTTCTCCTCTCTCCTGCCTATGTCTGAAAAGAAGCCCACTTTTCATTAGTCATTCAGTTACGTGCGGAGTGTAATGATGATTGTTGCTGCTAACTACTTCACTGACTTGATTGACATGGCGGAGATGTGTTTTAGCATTTATTCTAGACACACGCAGTTCCACCTCATGACAGGGCAGCCGACAAAAGGGTAACAGCCAGTAAAGGAAACATTTCTCTGTTCCTTGTGTGGGTTTATGTGCAAATGCGAGCATATGCTTTTCAATCTCAACAAGCACTGTGATGATAAGCAGAGCGATTAGCCTTATCTGTGAAAACTCCCTCTCAGTGCTGACCGCAGCAAAACCACTGCCTGCTTTAGCCCAGCACAGTTTTACAGCCGCTTTATGGGACAGTGCCCTGCTGTGATCAGACTGAGCCAACATGCTTAAAGCTGCACTAGCCGATTTTAAAAGTGATGTCCCTAAGAAAATAGGAGCTTTAATGATACACTCCCCTTTCCTAATTCCTCTCCTTCACGACCCTCTATCACGGTCCAGGAAGAATGTATGCAAGCCAGGAGATATGAGAATAACATAGCAGAAATCTGGAGTTGGCTTTTAATTCTTTTAAATAAAACATAAAAAGTACTGTGAATAAGCTGTGCATTTTGAAATAAAACATTAGCTGCTTCACATTATTCCTGGTAGATTCTAGTTCTCAATACATAAAGGATGTATCGACCAATCAGAGTGCTCCTGTCCTATGAAAGTATGTGATTGGTTAAACAGTTCCTTCCCTCGCTCTGAAACAAAAACCCTTATAATACAGCCCACAGGTGACCTCAAAGTCAAATTTTTTCTCAGATGACTTTTCTTATGCTGTACTAATAACTAAATAATTATATTTACCAAAATACAATGAAAAAGAAATCGGGTAGTACAGGTTTAAATCCCACTCCAGATGACGTTCTACAACAAAACTGAAAAAAGATGGCCGATGAGGTGAGGTATTTTAAACTCTGCCTTTGATTGTTGGTGTGAACATAAAGTATGCATTAGTGGTTGGCTGGTAATAGCCGTAGTTTTGAAAAGAAAAAAGCAAGTGGTCAATTAAGGTAAGTCAGAGTAATAAAAGTCTAACATGTTTTTTTGTTAGTTATCTCGACTGGCTGCGACTGCGGTCCAATTTTTTCTCAGGCTCAGATTCAAAATAAATATAGCCATTTATTATTTTTGCTATATTTGTTAATAATCACAGAACTGAAGTGCACTAAGCATGGATTCACTCTCCTCTGCACAAACAATGTTCTGGTGTGATATTGTCGGAGCTTTAAATATACTTTTACACTAATATTAGCTTTAAAAAATAGACTCCCAACAACACAGGAATGATGTAATGGACAACTCCAATGATTATAGCCCTAATGCTTTCTGTTCTTATATGTGTTAAAGTTTTAGCACAAAGTTTACACTATACTTTTTAGACACCCCGCAAGTATTTGAGGTCAAAGAACAAAAAAACGAGTTAAGCGGTAGCAACACATATCTTTTGCTGATGTCATAATAATGATAGCTTTTATATGGGTTTCTGTGGTGACAAATGACTTCTGTGGAAGACCCTTCATTTGTGGAAATGCCTGTATTTAGCCAGGAATGTGCTCAAAGTGAACAATGTGCTCAGCCAGTCGTCACTAATAGACCTCCCCGCCATTAGTCGTGCTGTCCTTGACCAGGGGGGCTACTACTGCTTGGGTGTTTCTGACCAATGCCTCCTTCACAATAATTTTAATATATGAAATGTTCCTTATTACTTGCACTGTGCCCAATGTATAGTCAATTAATGATTTGTCTTTTTACATTTTAAATTGTATCTTTAACTGTGAAATGTATCCCCTCTACAAGACCCTAAAAACTGCTATGAACTGAAAAATTAACACATGCATTAACACTTAAATACATCTGGTTGTCCAATGTATATGTGATGTCCATATTAAATAAATAAAATCTGAATTCCCTATCAGATCACATGGATTATTGGCATATCTCCACTGTGCAATGCTCCATTCAAAACAAAGAGGCCCCCTTTTAAATTTCACTTTTTACGCTGATAACTAAACAGCAGAACTAAATGTGCCCAGGGGCCTTGTGTGCATCTGTTGAGCCTAGTTTTACTGCGACGCCATTGGACATAGTCACATCACGACCTTGTATTGACTTAGTATTGGTTATCGATCAGCGAGACTAATGGGATAGGCCTGTATGTATTTGATGTGACAGACTTTCGATAGAGCTGCAAGGGATTTGAAAAAAAAAAACTCCAAATGTGCAGTAGGGCTGTGCAATTAATCAAATTTCAATTCAATTAATGCTACTCTCAATTACTAACTAAACTAAATAATCCAGAACAAACAATTAATTCGGCTTACACTACTTTTAAATT
>JAVQKG010291435.1:0-11124 GCA_036025885.1 Hypseleotris bucephala
TAATTATTATTAATTAATTAATTAATTATTATTTATCATAGAAGGACCAAAGTCAACATATGTCAGTGTCTTCATCACATGTAACTGTCCAGAAAGTTAGAAGAAGATCTGGCAAAAACTTTGAGTTATTGCATTCTCAGGTTTAAGCTTAATTAATTAAATTAATTAATTAATATTCATCGCAGATGTACCCAATTTTAATCACTTCTACGTTGGACATGTGCTGAACTTCCCTGAAAGTTTCATCCAAATCCGTGCAGTAGTTTTTGCGTAATCTTGATCACAGACACACACGCACACACACACAGATGTCACGGAGGCGATCACATAACCTCCTGGCGTCAGTAAAAAGCTGTAAACAATGCATGCAAGACATCACAGAATCTCCAAAGCATGTGGAAAGTTATATTTGCAATACATTTAATCTCCCCCCTGTTAACTTGCACTATTACTATTATCTTGCTTACTAAGGCTGTATGATGAATTATTTAGACTGACAGCGGTGGCATCATAAAAAATACATTGACACAAGCAGTCAAGCGCATAAAATCAATGTTCAATGTCTGGTTCTAAAACTTCACTCAGTGAACTTTGCCTCCCTTCTTCCTCTCCTCTCATACACATAACTGCTACCAGAGAGAAGCACATGCTCTGCCAGCTCCAGCCCTGTAACCGCAGCCCACAGCCCAGATGCTATCACCGCCTTTTGGCACCATGCTCCACGGGAACGCACCAACCAGGCTTCTGGCAGATCATCCACGCATCTCTGAAGTCCTATTGTTTCTGTGCAATGAAAGAAAAATTGGATAGATAAAGCGATTGTGATTTAGATTTGAAGTGGGACCTTTCTACTATCGTCCTCTCATTTCCTGTGTGAAGCTTAGAGGCCTGGGTTTGATGCTTTTGGCAAGGCATATTGCTTTGAGCAGACAAGCTGTGATTATTAGTGCCAGGGTACTCACAAGATCACAATGGCAATGAAATACAGAGTAGCAGCACCTGGTATGATGCATGGGCCTGAGAAGGAGACCCACAAACAAAGAAAAATGTATTACATCCTTTGAAGTACAAAAACAGTAGGTTTCAACAGGTGTAAAAGTCTGGCTAAGTAAAGTGAGAATATATTTGCTAAAATGTATCTATTCTATGATTTCTATTTTGTTTTACAACTAATAAGACTATGAAGTTACTTTGTAGCAAGATATTCTATGAAATAACCGTTTAGGATTGTCATCAACAAACCGTTAATTATTACCCTTTATTCTAAATGAACCACTACAGAAGTAAAAATTTTTTTTTTTTTAAATTCTACTCAAATATCTGTTGATTTTGAGTACCTATCCAGCATTCTAAACGAACTATGAACAGTTTACATAAAATTAACAACATGAAAACCTGCTGTTCGTAATTATTGCACATTTTGTGTCAGATTTAATTGGATGCTTCTAGATGAATAATCACAGAGATATAAACCAACAGAATATTTCAGAGACAGGGCTGCACTATTTGTATGTTTACATATGGAGCAGGATGTAAAGCTCTGGCCTTTTAACAGTGGGCTCGTGGTGGAGAAAGGATTTATCCCAATATTTGTCTCATAAAGGACTAAAGCCAAACAAATCCCTCCTGCTGAGGCGCCCTGTGGTATCGTTCACCGAAGTTTACTCCAGCATTTTCATCACCCATCTGCTTTGTTCAACACATACATGTCAACAATCCTGGTCCAGCTTTTGAAAATCCCTGGCAATGGTGTGAAATCCATACAAAGCACCTAGAGGCTAGTAAACATGTTATCTCAGTGTTACTGATGTAAGGTTTCTATGCATTACAGCCATTGTTTGGGAATACGTGTAATGTCATACTACAACAGGAAACTGTATTGGGTTTCTGGTTAGTGAATAGAACATAGAGAGAAGATAGAAGAGATGAATACAGGCACCCATAAGAAAATGTGTTTTCTGCATTTGACCCATCTCTGCTGACAGTGCAACCACACAGCCAGAGGACCATCTCTTTATTTTGAGCATGTACTTTTAGGATTGGCCTATAGCACATGTTGTAGATTGATAGGGGAAATCTGGGTGCCTAAAGTATAAAAGAAAACTCATCCAGACACAAGGAGCACATGTACGAAAGGCTAAAACTACACCAAACAAAACAAAACACTATATAAAGCCTATGTTAAAGTGTCACTTTAGCAACATTCATGAAGGCCTGCTGACATTTTTGTGTGTTGCTTGAGAGCCAGTATTTGTCACAACACACATGATCTGAATAGGAGTCCGAGAACAGGGCCTTTCACCCGTGAATATTCCAAAGGACTATTATGTACAACATGAGCCTGGCTCCACACTCTTTATAATGTTTCAGACCCGTTCAAGGTCACGGTATAAGTGTGATTTTTCTTCCTGTGGACTACTCAGAACCAGGGCTATCCTGTTTCATTAGCTTGCATCTCACTGCTTCAGCCTTCTGTAAGACAAAATGTAGCCAGCTGACAGTCGGACTACAGCTGAAATAGCAAATAGCCGGGGATCCCAACATGAGCGAAGTGGTATTGACAGAGAAGAATGTGCAAGACTTACTTTATGTATGCGAGTGTGGGTCAATACATACATTCACTGCTGGGCCTTTATTGGATAATGTGCTTCCTAGTATAAAATGTATCCATACACTACTTTAAAGGAGCCTCCACTTTTTGAGCTTTTTCATCCTGTGATATGTTGTTTCACATGAAACACATTCTTGAAGATGTATTTAGTTCAATTCACACATTTTAATAATGCTGAGGGGCTAACCTTTTCAGGAGCAGAAAACACTTTTGTACTTAAACAGGTAAAGAGGTTCCACGTACTTTCCACTGCTTGCATTGCAATAGTTTAAGGAAATATTCAATTTTTAAAATATAAAACATGATTATCTAGAGGTGAAAAAGCTTGTTGAAAACTTTTTTATTGAAAAATGACCCCTTTAATATATGCATGCATCTATATATTACATTACGACTGCTTATTCTCAGATGGTCTGATTGTAAGTTTATTCCTGGAAATTCTGTGTATTTTTTACTAAATTGTTTTAATACAAACTTACAATTGGAAACCACTCAGACTGTACCATGCATGATTGTTCAGGTGACAGCGACAGCTTCTCCTGCATTATCTCATTATGTGACTCCCTTGCGGCCGACCTCCCCTGCCCTTAATGGTGCCTGTGTTGACTGTGGTGGGATAGACACTGGGGTAGAACTAGGGCCACTTCCCCCGCCATAGTAACTGCCAGGTCTCATGGGGCCCATTGCTGGAGCTGTGTGTCCCACTTAGTCTCCCGCCCCAGCCCTTAGGGACGAATCCAGAGGGAGCGAGACACCTAAACAAATGAGATCACCTCCCACCACTCAGGAAGTTACCTCAACCTGCCCCCAGTCTGCCGAAAATACGACCTTGTACTGTTCCAGCTAATCCTAATTCAATTTTACTGGGTCAGCAAGCCCAAATTTCTAACTTAGTATTTGTCACGTTCTTCGCCTGCAGTCACTCAAATACATAGGCTTCATGTACAGCACAGCTAACACCATCACACCTCAAATCCCCACAATCATACAATCCAAATATGGTTACTTTTGGAGAGTCAAGGAAATAGCAACTGCCAAAAAAACTTGGAATGAATAATGCGATTTTAACAGTTTTCTACTTTGTTAAAAGAGTGACAACATAACTTCGATATGTTTGCAGCCAAGTCTTAAATTTCCAGTAGTATTGCAAACACATTCAACCCTTTTTTTTCTTTGTGGTTTAATTTAAGAAAAGTAAATAACTTAAAAAAAAAAAAAAAAAACTAATGTCAAGTGTAAAACAAAAATAACTTTAAGCAGCCTTGGTGGCAGATTGTGACAAGTGATGATGACATGTTGACAGGCGGTAATGGTCCTTCATTTAGAAGATATAACTCATCTGTCTATTCTCGTATGGGCATCTGTTGTGCTTAAAAACAGCAGGTGACTGAGGTTTGCACACATGCCCTGCCTGTTTAAGCCCCCCATAATAGGCTTCTAATCAAATCCATGGACACTGAGACACAAAGGAGTTGCATCAAGAGGGATTAGGCTTATTACGCCCACACATAAGTACATGTAATGATAGATTTACGCAAAACAAGTCATTCTATAGAAATGGCAGTGGTATACTTTTTGGAAGATTTACAATATTACATGGCCAATCCTGACCTGCTACAACAACAAAACCTGCTTACATTTTTAAAAGCTAGATCAATGCATTGCTTTAGTTATCTTTATATGCAGCAGTATGTAATCTTTGTTGTGCGTTTCTTTGTGTTAGCAGACAGAATGACAGCTGGAATAGCCACTTTTCCAGTAGCTATCTTAGCCCACCGGAAACGGCTCTATAGGAAAGATTCTGCTTTCCCCAAATGCAACTTTTTAACACCTTAACTTAACTCAATTCAATCTCAATAAAAGCTCATTGTTTATTAGTAAAAAAAAAAAAAAAAAAAAAAGGGAAAGAAGTGTGGCCAACCTTGTCAAAAAGTCACAAAGGTGCAGGAAGCAAATTGGCAAAACCCGCCTACCATAAGTCTAGCTAAGGTCATCTTTATTAATTACATTTGACAACATACACATTTACATCAAGGCCTCTGCCCCTTTCCATCCATTCACACTGACTACACACTGCCCATTTTTACTTAGCTGCTTGAGAAATGGCTGTTGCCAGACTGACACAGTGGGGGGGTAGTCTGCAAGTGCACATACACACACATAGCTCAGTGCAGAATGGCCTAGAGACGTCAAGTCAGTGATCTGTCAGTGGGTAACGGTGCGGAGCAGGTGTGTGTGTGTGTCTGTGTGCTTTGGAGGATGTAAAGTAAAAGAGGAAGAGCAGACAGACAAACAGAAAAGGAAGTTTGCCATGCACTAGTGAGACACACCAAAGAGCACACTAAGAAACATGGTCCGCCTCATTTGGTAGCCCTGACAGTGGAGAAGAGAAATGGTTCTTTTTTGGAAGACTGACGAACCTCCCATCTTGGATATACAACTTTTTTAAACAAAGTCATGTTACTAACCTAAAATAATCTTCCAGCTGTTTCAGTCATTTTGTAGCATTCATACCAACTTTTTGTGTTCCATTACTTACTAGCCACTAAGAGGTATACCCATTCAACCAACTATATGGCATATATTTTTTTTAATTGAGAACAGCAACAGGGCTTTTATAGTGTCTGACTTTGAACATGATATGGACTGATATTTCTTACTTTCCCTGATCTTCTCTTCCTCTGATGTCTAGGATCTACAGAGAAAGATCAAAAGTTGAAAAATAAGCAGCCTTTCTGTGATGAAAAAATGGCTTGATGTCAGAAACCTAAAAAGCCAGACCGGTAATAAGACAACAATTACTAATTATTAATTATATCCTGTTACAACCAAGGTCTGCAGAAGACTGTCTCTGAATCAGCTTGGAAGAGATGGAAAGCTAAATTGGTGGTATTCATAATAAAATGGCCAGTGAGTGGGCATGCTTTACTATCTATTGTACTCAGTGTGCATGTTTGATGTTTATGAGTGGGTGTATTGCTGGTTATGATGGATCATGACTGAGGGGGGGCGGGGATGAACCTGACCCAGGACCAGCATGATGAACAAACCTTTGAAGCAGTAACTCAGCTGTGGGCCATGTATAAGAGAACAGGAAGACTCAAAATAGGCCTGCATTAATGTGGCTCCATGCTGTTGCTTTGTCCTGACTTCCCAATAAGAAATTAATTATACATCTTGGGACCATTAGCATTTCATTTTAAAGCTACCTTGGATAGTGCAAGTAAAATGGAAAGTAGCAGGAATTATTTGATATTGATAGAAGCACATATTTAAGACAATTTATGATGCACAATATTATATTTCAGGTTTTAGGTATATGTTTGAAGACATGCATTGAAGTAAATCATTTCCAAAAATTTCAAATTTATTGTATTTATTTTGGACAACACCTTCTTAATGTCATTTAATCAAGGCTGCAAATCTGCAAATGCAAATGTTAGACAGACTTTGTTGAGTTAAACCAAGAAAAGATGGTTACTAACTACAATGTTAAGTAATGGGCTTATGGTAAAATACTGTAGAAATTCTGCATTCTGATGGTAATCTAGAACCACAACAAAAACTTTTGTGGCTCAATTTGAATTGAATTGTTGTAAAGTTTGTGATTTTAAAAGCATTTTGCTGCTGAGTACACAAATATTATGCACAAACCACACAAATGGCAATTTCCAACAAAGACCCTTAAAGTAAGATTTACACAGAGCTATAGAATGTATAAGGGCTAATGCAAATCACATCATTAGGCCTTGGAAATTCATCTGGGCATGACCGGTTAGCTCATGTGCTGCTCTTATGTGTTGTTTTTCACATAATTACGAGGGGACCTCAGCCTTCATCTAAAAATATGCAGTGTGCATATCCAATTAACATAAGACATACACCACAGAGTTCAGCATAGCATGTGCAAGATTTGCATGTTCTAATCTCAATTGTGGGTCAGATTTAGGGAAGTTCGGGTCAGATTTCAAGGGAGTTTTCTTCTTGTAAGTGATGCTCTGTTCAAACCATTGCAGCTGTCAACAACATGCTATAGTCCTCTGGCTATTCCAAACAAACTGTGGTTGCTGCAGGCCAAATGTAAGACACTCCATTTTCTGTGATGTGCCTTGTTCCAAAGACTGTGAGGCTTACATCATACCTCAGTGTTTATCATAGCAAAGCCAGGGCAAAGTAAATAAAAGCTTTATGAAGTGCATGTATGTCTAATAACTGGTGTATTGGGTTGTTTTGGCAGGGCACAGAGGATCATATGAAGAAAAGCTATTGCCTTGATGTATGTAAGTATGTACACCTTATTATGCATATTCAAGTGTTTATCATTGTATCACTCAAATCATCAAATTGACCTGCAACAATCCAGAGCATTTAGTCTTGTGGCTTCAAAACATCTGATGATGTTTGAACTAATTAATGTGGCATAGTCTGGTCTGAGAATTAAAGAAACTGTTTAAATGTGATACAATTATTTAAATGTTTACAGTGAATGGCACAAAAAAGAGAAATGGTCAAGTGAATGGCAGTTACGTGGACGAAAATGGCTTGTTGAGAATGGTCAGATTAAGCGTAATAATAAGGCCAGTGCCTGCATAATGTTCATTGTGTGACAGTAAAATGAAGTTAAACCATGGCTTAATGCCTGGGGAACGGCGCATGTGACTTTTCAACCTCAGCGGATCGTCTTGCTCTCTAAATGCAAGACAGCTGGTGAAGTAACCATTCTGCATTAAGCATTTTCTTAATAAAGGATTTCTTTTTCCACTTTGCTTGGGGATTTTAACAGTATTTGAGCCTTTTTTGAAGCTCCCAAGTGGAGACATGGCAAAGACACTGCTGGTACAAGCAAAAGTCATTGCCAATTGAATCTTTATTTCTTTGTACTCAGATGTCACTGGGACATCCGGCAATTCTATTTGTGCTCATTTTTCTGTTGCATCTCAAGGGTAAACTCCCTTTATATGTCAATACGAACATGCATGGCCTATGCTTGGTGTATTTTTTTAAGTAAATAATAAATCTTTTCAACCACTTGTTCAACCATTCATTAAGGCAATGTAATAGAAATGTGGTTGAATATGGAATTCAATTTGTATTTCAAAACTTTTCAATTATATCTTATAAAGAGCAGTAAAAAAAAAAGATAAAAATTTGGTGAGCAGCAATTCTGTGGTTGAATAAAATCCTTTGTTGCCATCTCAAGGTTACAGTTTTTGCAATTTCAATATACACATACAGGGCTTAAGCTTGGTCCAATTTCATGTAGCAAGTAAAAAGACATTATTTACATTCAACCCGCCTCTCTGCTTCTCTCTCTCAAAGCAGTAAACAACTGGCAGCATGACCAACAAGGCTTATATCACCTCGTCATGAGATCACTATGGGCCCCAAGCCAAAACCCTAAGATGTACTCTAAACTGTCAGCAAATCAAATTAAATTCTCAACTTCTTCTTCTCTCACTTACATTTTATCCACCTCGAGTCTAGCTTGAATCAATGGTGCTATAATGGACGACCAGAGACTGTGTTAAAGCGTAATGCTACCTGTTTAACGCCTCTTCAATTGCTAGAAATTGTGCTTGGTGATTTATGAGTAAAGAGGTTTGGGATGAGTGATTTGAGGCTTAATTGGATTGGCTGAATTGGTTGTTGGTAAGGGGTAGGAGTAGCTAAAATGTGTATTGAAATAATATCATTAGTGTGGTTGCTGAAAGTACTGAGCACTGTTTGAAAGTCTAACTTATTTTTTGCAATGACGTAATCTGACAAAACATAGCTAGGCAGAAAAAGTAGGTGTATCTGACTTTTGGGTGAAACAACAGGATGTTCGTAAAACGCAATATAAACTAAACCATTACTATCACATATCACCTAGTTCTTGGTGAATACCCTAACCTTATTAATGCTGTATTATGATAAGTCCATTTTCTAAATCTCTCGTCAATAAGGATTTAAAGCCCAAGAAACAATATTTTTTACAAATCAAACCATACAGAGGTAGGTAGAGTCATAAAAAATACCCAAAGTGGTTCCTCTGCTGCATTAAAACTATCATTAGAAGTACTGCCTCTGGTTGCGGGGTATACTTTAGGATATACGTATGAAAAAGAGAAGTTTCTATGTGTTTGCTCTGGTCAGCTGCTCCGTCATGTGACATACACTTGCCCTCATGATAAGCATACTAACGCAATTCTTTCTGGTGTGTTAACAGATGCTCCAGGCGAGTTTTACAGGCCAAGCGCCCAGGAGCTGTTCAGAAAAATCATTACTTCACCTACATTAATTCACAGATGGAGACTCAATAAACTCAGCTTGACACTATTTCAAACCAACAAGTAAAGATCAGCTTTCCAATCCCCCCTTAATTTATTCATGCAAACTGTCATCGCATGCAGCTTTTTTCAACTTTTCTATCAGCGGTCCACAAATTGCAGGGCGTTTTAAATAATATCAACACAAACAAACCTGTTGCCCTAAATAAATGCAGAGCTCAATGGAGGCTGCATGTGCTGTCGGTCCTCAATTCAAAAGCTCAGCAGTCGATTTGGGCCTGAAAAAATGGCTTCACTTTGAGTAAATGGAAGCCACATCTGCGGAGAATGAAAAAAAAAATACAGAAGAGGGCTAACTGTGTGGAGAAAGCCAGGCGACACAAGCAAATACAAATTGGTCCGTTTAAAAGGATGTATTGAATCTAGACTGCTGACAGTAAATAGGAGTGGACCCAGATAGATGTGGCTCACATTGGCTGTTTTTCAAAGATAATGGATATTTTTCTGGCAATTCTTTTATTGGCCCTCATTTATCAAACATGTGTACACTGAAATGTCACTAAACTAGAAATAACAACCAATCAGAAAATCAAGAGAGGAACCAATACTACGTATACAGGCCACTTTATTAGGCAACCCTATTCCTCCATCCACAAGCTCAAATTGCTAATCAATCAGACATACTGCATCAAGGCAGTACATTTACTCATTTTTTTTTACTTATGCTCATGAGCATAATATATATACCATATACCATAAAAAAGATCAAAACAAGCACTAAACCAAAGGACAGGTAATTGAAGGGACTTTTGTTGGTGCCAGTTGAATCATTCTGTGTGTTTTAGAAATGTCTACACATACAATAATGTATAGTCAATATAAACTAACATTAGCTAACCAATTTTATGCTGATTATGCTTGGTTCTTTTAAAAATTATCTTACTCCAAATACGGTAACTTCAGGCTCTAGATAGAAAAAGAGCTGACTTTTGTCACAAAGTAGGCCACAATGCTCTCCCATCATCTCTACTGTCTGATAACAGTGTTTGCAACTCATTTTACCATTTAAATCCCTGACATAACCAATTATCAAATAAAGTGGTTATTGCCACCAGTGACAGGAGTGGCAGATTATGAAAACATTTAATTAATACTACACAAAAGCTCAGCTCCAGAAAGCAGCAGTTCTGGCCCTTTAAATCCAAGGTTAGAGAAAAGATGTGATGGAAAAACAAAAGCGGCAGGGTGTCTGGGGCGGTGAGCGGGAAGGAGGAAAATGACAGCAGCCCAAAGAAATCAAATAAAAACTGACAATAAATGAAGTGAGGCCTGTGGTCACGGAGCACAAGTCAGAGAGATGCTGACGACTACAACTGCATACTCAGCCTATGTGTTTTATCAATACAGGACTTTCCGAGATTCATTTTGATTTTCTGTCTTACTTCAATCCAATATTTTTGTTCTTTCCACAATGTCACTACCAGTTCTTACCTTCCTTAGGATGGAACACACTTCCTCAACTTACATAGTGATAGCGGACAATAACAAAAAGCACTCCTAGATAGTGCTGCTTCATGTTTTTTTTTCTACTATTATTGCTCATTTTGAATGTTTAATACCTTCTTTTGAGCCTCCTTGCCATTAATTTCTTCTTTAGGCTATAACTTGTCCCTAGTCTGACTATTTAGATCCCCATATACCGTACTTATCCATCATCCTGTTTTTTTTTCTTTTTCCAAGTGTCATAAAGGTTAATAATATGTGTAAAAAAAAAAACTACATTGTTTTCTAATATTTTCTGTCTCGCTGTTTAAAAATAAAAAGCTAACATTCCACAGTAGCATGGCGCTAACTGCTGCTAGCACCACAGGGCTTCACACGCACACACTGAGACATCTTCATTGTGTTGTAACAGCGCCTCCGGTACTCAGGGGATGGTGTTGAAAGCTGTGTCAAGCTGGGTGTCATAATCCAGGTATGAAGACGGATATAAATAAATCTTTAAATTAAATGTTTTTTTAAAGACTGACTGTGCCCCATGTGATTGTGAATGGGTTACGAGAAGCAGAAAAAAATATTAAAAAACTAAAAAATTAGGTAGGTTATTTTTGCTATGTGGATATAAAAACCTCCTGTGGGCTCACCACCCGCAGAGGTAGCCGTAGGGGGGCGGTGCAATGTGGATCGGGTGGTGGTCGAAGGCTGGGTATCTCTGCTAAGACTACTGCCTCCGCGACCCGGCTC
>JAVQKG010291452.1:0-11069 GCA_036025885.1 Hypseleotris bucephala
CAATAAAACCTTTCTGATTCTGATTCTGTTGTTTTGTGACCTATCAAAATATGCCAGTAAAGTAAAAGAATTGTTCTATGCATATCACAAGAAATTATAGTCAAAAATCAACCAAATAGATGTACGCGAGGTAGAATATTAATCATAAAGAGCATGTAGCGTATAGTTTATAAAGTGGAAGTCATCTCCAGGGTTTACAGGGAGTGGCTCTAGAAATATCCAGTGGGTGGCAAGTCAGGAAGTCTTTAGTGTGCAGAAGACCATCTCCAAATTCACCTGAATACATGAATGCCATCCTTTTTTATACCAGTTGTACAGTAACTATAAATTCTGTCTTTACACTGTTTATTCACAAGAGCACAGTTCAACCTGAAGCCTTTAAAATCACCCTTCTCTCACACGTGGGCCGTGTCACTACTTCACATGTCTTTAGTTATTTTTCATTGCCTATTAAAAAAAATGTTTCCTCTTCTTCCTCCACACTTATGCCCAGTATGGCACCGTGAACAAACACCCTTCTACAGAGGCTCCAGTTGCATCACCAGTGAATTAGCGTGCCGTTCCGCGTTATTAAACATGACACTCGGCCCAGATAATGGAGCCTTTTTTCATCTCAATTTGGAAGGCTAATCTTATTGCTTTGATTAGCAGCAGCTTCATTTGCATATCAAGGCCTTCCCCACTTTAATTCCTCCATTGCAAATCCCCTCTTTATAGCTGTAGATAAAAGGAATGTATCTGTATGTATTTCTCTTTAGAATCTATTCTTCTTCCTCACTTGTTCTAAGTAAACTCCTCTTGCTTTGTCGTCTCTTGTTTGTGTTTTATACACATCTTCCTCCTCATAAGTTGTCTATAAGTTGGAAATTAAGTATCAGTATTCAAGACAAAATGATGAGGTAATCTTCATGGGATTGTGCCTAAGGTAAAAGCTAACGATCCTTGTTACAAATTGACAGAAATCACGTTTATTGCATTGGAAGATTGTAAAAACTGAGTGGTTTCAGCAAACATTTCTCTAACTCTCTCTCTCTCTTTAAAGAGTAACTATTACGTTACATCATGTACTATCATTTTGACTTTACTACCATTACAATGGGATTAAGATAAAATAAATAAACTCATTGACAGAAAGTGCGATACTGTTAAACTTGGTTTACATAAACATTACATTTGATTACATTTAAGGACATATTTTTATCACTGTTGCGAGACTATTATGTAAAATCAAATTTTAAAAACTCATGTACAAACATTTATTCAAATAAACTCCTGACTGACCAGAACAACTATGTTCTGAATGTAATGGGTTCTTGAGCACAAAAATGAATGTGAAAATAAATTATTATCGGCCTATGTATAATTTTGTGTCATACCTGTGACTTACTATACCATTGTGGTGTAGACTTATAGTTGCTGGAATAGGCTCCAATCAGGGACAAGAAAAAAAGATGAATGAATTAATTCATAAAATCCGCAGACCTTGGTCAGGTGACAAAATTACAATGGTGCACTAACTATGGTTCACTAAAATGTAATTTGCTTTTATAGACATATCACTCACTCACACAATTTACAAACATGAGTACAATTATTTTCTTACATCATTCTTTACTTATTTTCAACACCTCTAATGCACAGAATTACCAGGTGCGTAATGGTATATTGCATGTACGACTCAATGCAGAATGAACATACTGGAGTACAATGTGTTGATTGTGATGACAGGCTTTTAAAAGTGCCATTTGTGCACTTCAGACATTCACCCCTTGTGTGAGTGTGTGAGAAAGCCAGACACAGATAGTGATTCTTTTATGTCATATTGGCCAATCTAATATTTTATGTGTCAATAAAACACTTCAAGGTCAGTGTTGACTTTTCATGATTTAGACACACCAGCAGTGATCTTGAGGCAACAGCTGCACTGTGTGGGACTGGAGTTAAGTGCAGCATCAAAAACTTTTTACTTATCCACTGTCTAAATTGAAAGTGGTGCATAGCATGTGGTCACCTTAATGCCAAAATTTCATTCACCGAATTAAACAAGCAACATTGAGTGTGTTCAGATGGGCTTTTACATCTCTGACTTTATTCAGATGTGTTTTTGACTTGTTTGCTTTTTGTTCTGTTTTGCTGCCTACATCTAAACAGACTTCTTTCATTTCCCCAGGAGCTTGATTTTACTTAATTGTATCTCTGGAAACAACACTGCTGGAAAAGGAAAGGTTATCATGGGGTTAGAATAGGCTATTACTGGTCTACAATACCAGTGAGTATAGTTTTGCAAGGTGAAAAGATGTGGATGCAAAGAAACAGAAGCTATTTTGTAAAACATGTTTGCAATATTGGACTCAGATCTGTCAGAAATAATCACATTGCAGATGAAACTATTCAATTGAAGATGTTCACAGAATAATGATTTATCATAGTGCCCTTGAAACGTCCCTATAAAGTTTTAATGTATCAGACCTCCATAATATTTTGTAGATAACAGTGCACGTTGTGTCACTGAGTTTATGTGCTAAAACAATGGCCTTTATTTGATTTTGAGTGCACAATAAAAGTGCAGAGTGTGATCGTAAAGTCGTAGCGGGTTCATTGACCTGGATGAGGTAGTGGCCCTGATGAGTAGTCAGCATTTTACCCACAGTTGGGGAACTCCATAAACGCCCATTGGAGCGGTTTATTGCCCTCTTGCTTGAAGCTCATTGTAGTCATCTTTAGCTCTAATTGCACTCTTGTGTCATCACATGCAGATGAGAGCGTATATAAGCAGGCCTGACTTTACTCTGGGCACCTTGCTTTTCCTTCAGCTTGCCTCAGCATCTTGGCTTTCACGCCTCCACTCTCAACATCCACAACATGGCCTTCGCTGGAAGATGGGAAACTGAGTCTCAGGAGGGATACGTAGAGTTCTGCAAGGTTCTCGGTGAGATCACATCATGAATATGAATTCATTTAGAAACTAAACTTAGAGTTGAAGTTAGGTTAACTTCTTGTGTCTGTCAGGTATCCCTGATGATATCATTGAGAAGGGTCGTGACTACAAACTGATCACTGAGGTCACACAGGACGGAGATAACTTCACATGGACACAGCTGTATCCCGCCAACGCCAAAGTCAGCAACAAGTTCACCATTGGCATGGAGTGTGACATGGAAACCATTGGAGGGAAGAAGTTCAAGGTAACTGTCTGTACTAAAACTCTATCATTCTATAACTACAGTGCTGTGTGTTTCTGGCTTATAAGATGATCTGTGTATTTCTCTATATCTGTATCCCCAGATATAGAGAAATACATGTTGAAGACATCAATAACATGGTCATTTTTATACAAAAGAAATCTGTGAAAAATATTATATTGCTATTTTGATTGAGTGCAAAAAATTACTTAGCTGCTCACAAGAAAGTACACTGTTTTAAATGTGTATACAAATCACTTATACTCTGTTTTCAGGCCACAGTCAACATGGATGGAGGCAAGCTGAGCACCACCTTTCCCAACTACCTCCACACCACTGAGATTGTTGGAGGCAAGCTTGTTGAGGTAGTCAAAAACTTTTTGTTGTCACAAAAATATCTACAAAATAAAACAGTGGGAATCAATGCAGTATAATTTCAAAAATCAATATTAATTGGGGCATGCGGTTGGCAGCTTGAATCTCGCTTACAACTGTCCACACATGGTGCTTGGAGAGTCCGTGGGCAATGGCTGTCACGCTTCTGTCAGGCTGCCCCCGTGCCACTGTGGCTACAGAACAACACCAGTGTGTGACTATTGAGTGAATGATGCCAATGTAAAGTGTTTGCATGTCCAGAAAAGGGCTGGATAAGATGTGTGTCATTCTGTTTTCACAGACCTCTAAAGCCGGCTCTGTTGTGCTGAAGAGAACCAGCAAGAAGATCTAACTGCTGACTGACTTTGGACCCTCTTGAACAGTTACAACAGAGACCTCAGCTCCTGCAGCTACTCAATAAACTACACAAACAGAAATCTGTGTATATGTTTTGTGCCATAGTGAACATAAATACAATTACTATTGCACAGATTTAGTCAGAAATATGTGCAATTTTATTTACTAAAACTCAAGCTTGTTGTGGTTATAATAATAAATATATAAACGTAGAGTCTTTTTATTGAACAAAGCTCTAAAACGTTATGGATCTGTCCTTGGCCTTTCCTTTTACATAGTTTAATAAAATGATAACCATGTCACCAGATTTAAAACAAAGCCAATTCACTGAAATAAAACTGGTGTATAAATATAATATATTTTTCCCATCAGTTGTCTATTTGGTCAAAAAAAATAAAAAAAATAATAAATAACATATTGCGGTGGAGCGTCTCTAAAAAGTATTCGTAATCCAAATAAAAATTAAGATAATTATTGTCATCCACATTATTAAAGGTAAAGTGTTCCTTTTTTTTTTTTACTATTCCCGTAAAGTCAATTGTATAATTGCATCATTCTACAGTGTTACTAATTACCATCCCTCATTTATTTTAACTCTTTCATTTGAAATATGATGGTTTCTGACTCTGTAGCCCATCATTCCGTGTCATGATTTGAAATATCTTGATTTTGCTTACCAACCTGTTAGTAAACCTTCTCAGTTTCACTTCTTCTCATTTGTCTTTTTCTTTCTCAACTCCTCGTTTGGATTCTTCTAACAAACCCTTGTCTTTTCCTCCATCTCGCCCATTTCACTGTGGCTCCTAGCCAAGCAAACAATCAGTTAATTAACCAGCTCAGTCCCAGGATTATTGTGGAGGCTCTCTGAGGAGCACTGAAAGGGCTCTCATGTCTCTAAATTTACAGCTTCATTAAGTGGACCGGAGTAAGGTACAAATCTTTTTGAATCAAATTGCCGGACTACCTCTGTGTGTGCGCGTGCGTGCCGGCCTTGACTCAAGAGCTGGTGACTCAATGGCTCCCTAATGAAAACAAAATCTCTGTTTTTTGCCTCTGAGGTGGTGATTGTTTTGGTGTGATAATGAGACATGCCCACTCGCCAACGCACAGGCAATCAAGATCTTACACTCCTGAAAAATTAGGGTTGGAAGGCAGTGTGCAAAAGGTATAATTTGAGCATGTTTGTGTAGCGCCGCGCTGGTGCAATCACTCTGCAATGTCACTTCCTTTGTGTTCTCAGACAAACAGGCCTAATTGGCTATTTCTCCATATACTGCTCCTGATTGGCCATTCTGCCCTTTTCTGATTGGTCTCCATCTCGGCAGCCGGGATTTAAGAGGAAATGGCTGGTCTGCTCTGTAGTGTAGAACTGAAATAAATATTGTCCTATTATTTTCAACATTATTACCAGTAATGATAAAAATCAGAAATGTGTGCTATTTAATATTTGAATGTGAATGTCAATTATTATCTTCTGCAACGTAATTGGCCTGGAAGCTATGTATTTTTCTGATGCAATTGTATGCGGACAAAATTATTATCACAGTGAATGACAAATACAGAAATGGGGTCTGAGCAGCGTAACAACAGTGCTCATTGTCACAGCTGAGGACCACCTTCTCAATTGTTCCTATAGTGTTCCCTATACTTGCAGTATATATAGAACTTGTGCTGTCTGTAATGTTTTCTTGACTTGGGCAGTTTACAGTTATTGCAGTCTGATGCACTTATGGGTCTATAACAAACGTTTATGTTTCCCAAGAAAATCCTGTTGTTAAGTTCAAAGTTCGGCTGAACCACTCTAAAGCACTGAAGGACTTTGGCTTACATTCTATTTTTACTTAAGTCAATCATTGTACAACTCAACACTCCAGAAATACCTGTATATGTGTTTTATAAGCTGATAAAAAACAGCTTATAAAACATTTGCAAATAAAGCTGTGCTCTGGAGGTTTCCTAAAATGAGAAAATGTTGAAAATATGCAGTAAGTTGCTGTTCTACTCGTCAAAGTGGTATCCTACAAATTCTGATTGCGACAGGTTTCCTCTACTTTACATTATAGGACAGCATCAGATAAAGCATTTCTAAAAATCTTTATACTATTTTGTACTATTTTGGGAAACTGTTGTACAACTCCTTTAAGACCCAGCATCTTACAGCAGTTTGAAAATAGCTGCAGTGGTGTATAAAGTTGTGAAATGTCTCTTTAATAAACATGGAGCCTGTACTGCTGCTTCCAGGCGGCCTACATCTTTGTGGACCTGCGGAGGCTGCGCTTGTGGCCTGTAGCCCTGCAGCACCGGACCTCTCTCCAGGGGACACTGCTGCTCTTTGTTCCTCTCTCATGCCTCACATTCTCCACCACTGCCCTGGCTTCTTTACATGCCTGCACTGTGGGCCATCAGACTGGGGCCAGCCTGCCAACTGAGGGAGCCAAGAGTCCATCGAGACGTCCAGTCAGTCAGTCGTCCCTCCATTCATGTATACCGGGCTGCCTCCTTGTACCCCTTTGGCCCAGAACAAGGCCTCTCTCTAGGGGACAGTAGTCAGCTTTGTTTCCTCCGTCATGCCTCACATTCCCCAGACCTGCCCCGGGTCCCCCCTGAAGCCATAGGACACTGGGAGGAGCACTGGCCTCAATACGCCCCCATTTCCAATTCTCTCTTCTGATATCATTGCACTTTAATGCCCCTCCATCAACACACCATCGTCTCCTTTTAGGATGTTTCTGAGTTGCTTTTACCGCTGCCCTCTCTGATCTTTCTTTCCATCAGTTTTTCATCTGGCCATAAAACTGACAACCTTGTCCAGTGTAGCTCAATACCCCACTCCCAGTAATTTGTGTTCAGACACCAGACACACTGTATGTAGTCCCTTATGGGTATTATGATTTATCTTTGCAAACTTAGCTGCATTCACCATATAATACTCATTTTTCAAGCTTTAACCAGACCATTAAGGCCATAATAAGTTAATCTCACAAATTGTTTTAAAATACTAAATTATGCCATATATGTGGCAATATATATTTGGTCACATGATTTTACATTTGAGATAGTATCGTTTGGGATACAATTTTTCTCTGTTTTCTGTCTTTTGTTTACATCATTCTTGAACAATTTCTTGTTAAAAATGCAACAGCTCATTAACCACATCATGGAAGTTATGTGACTTCTTCATTTCATCACAACTTGACTTTCTTCATTTATTTTCAAGTGCAGCAAACATCTGTAAAATTGTTTTCTGTGTTTTCTTTTGAGGCCCTTGCCTACACAACACACACTTAATTTATCCAGGCTTTGGGCTGTCTCAAAGGCTGAATCTATTCACTGTAGGTTAAATTATATGCCAATGTATTAATTCAGCATTCATATCCCACTTTCTGTGTTATCCATTCACTGTCTTTGAGCAACTTAGCAAACTAAGAGCAAAGCTATGTATTTCTATTCTGTTTTCCACAATTTGTTCTACCATGTGTTTTATACCACAAACTTCTAATCCTTCTGGTTTCTTCCGCATCTAACACCTGAGATTATAGCTATTCAATGCTCCGTCCTACCAGCTCACCTCGTTTTAGCCGCTTGCACAACTCAAAACCTTTCTCCTGTGCCAGCGCCTGTCAGTACCTACAGCCCACTTCTATTCAGACAGGAGAAGGGTGGGGGCGTAGGCCATAATTAAAGATGGCGGCCTTGCTGTCACACAATGGCGGTTCACAGTGAAAGCTTTTTATTGCATGTATTTTTCTCAATAGGAGAGTGGGCAGTCTACCCTGTGTGAGCATTTAATTGGTTTAACAGCTGGAGTGGAGGAGGCGGAGGTTGCATATAAGAAAGATGGACGGGGACGACGCCAAGAAAGAAACAAAGGGAAAGTATTTCGCAATTGTTGAGTCTGATGCTTTTGATAAATGTATTAGGGTCATGGTAGGAATTTATACGCAAGATTATGAGGCCTATATTCTCATCTGCACAGTGCATTCAATATCATGTATCCAGTGGCATTCATAGGCCCATTTTAGTATAGTATAAAATTGGCTATAGGGGAGGAATATGTTATATGTTTAGTTAGGACACAAATAGGTCTAAATCAGTCTAGAAAGATCTAAGCCAGGACTTAAACAGAGGTCTAAACCGGAACAAAACCTCAACTAGGTCTGAACCAAGTCTAACAGAGGGCTAAATCATGGCTAAACCAGGTGCAAACCAGGAACAAACTAGATCTAAAACAAGACTACACCAGGGTTAAATCAGTCTAAACCAGGTCCAATGTATAGTCAAACCAGATTTTAACCAAAAACCTCTACAAGTTATCGACGTTTATGTTTCTGATGGTCTTTACCAATGTCCCTGCATGCATCTACATTCTTATTAGCACTGTGACGCATTTGGCTTGAGCAGAATGGTGCCAGGCGTGGGCTTGTTGGCAGGTATTGCAACATTTTCTCAGCAGCATCATAGGATTAATATTATTGTAAAAAGCAAAACATACAGATTAAGAAAAGAGAAGCACACTGTATTCCTTCCCTTTACTGTTTCTTTGTGTGAATGCGGACAAGTGTCTTTTGTTGGTTGTTGTTCATGAAGATTGGCGTAGGGCCTTGGGGCGAGGTGAGGCCATAGTGTTCCTCTAGAGCTTTGGTCTAATGGAGATACACTGTTCAGTCCAGGGACAGCCCTCAGGGGCAGCACCAGGGATTAAAAATGTAATCCACTGCACATTAACGCACAACATTTGGGATTTCAATTTAAAGACGACACTGCTTAGATTTCTGCTTGTCTGTTTAAGTATTCTGATGTCTCATTATTATGAGTTGCCTCTGTCGGAGTGTATATAAAAAAAAATTGTATTCTTTATTCCTATCACTTTAAAATGGAGTCTAATTGTTAAGGATCTTGTTAGCAACTAGGATAAGACTACTGTTTTGGTCCTGTTTAACATCAATGTTTGCAATGCATCGTTGTCAGACACTCAAGTATTATATTTGTGGTAATGTTGTTCAAGGCAGGATTACCAAATAATTTCTTTCTCCACTTGTCTCGCAGCTGTGACTATGATAAGGCTGCAGCAGGGTATCTGGTGTAAAAATATTATTGCTAAAGTAATTCCAAACCAACAAGGTAGACGTGAGAAGAGTTCCTTAATTCAGGATGCTTAAACTAAATACAAATTCAAACTTTTGGATTGTAAATGCTAACATTTTAGGCAGAAGGTTCATAATAACAAAAAGATATTAAAAAACTAACAACAAGAAATGCTAAAAACATGGTTCCTCGACACTTGGCTTCAGGGCATAAAGATACATTTCATATTTTCTTTACATTATATTTGTAAATATCCTATAGCAGGTAAATCATGATTATGCATCAGTCCCTATAAGAGTGGTTTCAGATAAGAACACTTAATACAATATTTAAAACACAGCGTCCTCCTTCTGGTTCTATAACCTTCATATTCTCACATGGACCCACTGTGAAGTCATTATTAAATGTTTTTGTGAAATGATGCACACGGTTAGCAGCAGTATATGGGGGAAGGATGGTAAAGATGTGTGTTGTGTTGACGAGGGATTTCCTACAGCTACTCCGCAGCGGCAAAGAATCTTATTTCACACCTCATTTCATTCGCCGCCATGTTGTTGTGAGTCCATGTGTTTAGGCTACATTACATTAACTTACATTCATTTGTGCACACTTCCATCTTGACCACACCAAGCCTGCACCCTTTAACCACATAACCCCAGTGAATGAGTTTGTGTGCGGGTGATCTGATGCTTTAATTGCATTAGGAGACTGGAGCTGACACCTTGCACTTTTCACGCTATGTGTCATTAGTGAGAGTGCAGTGCTTTATGAGTATTGTGACCTCGCCGCAGACACAATTATACTCACACATGGGCACAAATCCATCCCGGCCTGTCGCAACTCATCCATTCAGCCATTGTGAATGAGAGTGGAAGGCATATAAACACGATTCTGCACAGTCAAGCCTGATTGGAAATTGGTGCCTTATTGTTTATCTGGACACAGAGAATAGCCCAATATTATATGAACAGAGCCAGGAAGAAACAGAAGGTTGCATAGAAAAAACATGTGTGTAGATACCCTGTGTCTAATTCTGCCACTGTGAGGCTAAATAAAAGAGAACTATAAGGTCTATGCAACTTTACTTTGTCAACTTCAATGTGACCACCAATGAAGTTATAAATTGTATTTTGCAGGTCTGCATGTAATATTGATATAATTTTATATTTTTTATTATTTAAAAGATTTTGACAAAGCTTATCCTAGATTCTGTCATTTAAAGTCAACAATTCAACATGTATGTGTTTGGACAGTGGGAGGAAATCGGTGGACAGAATCCGTGGAAACACATGAGAACTTGCAGACTCTGCTCAGGGAGAGTGTATGATCAGCCCCTAAATCATACCCACCACCTTTTGTTAAGAGGCCTTTTATAACCATAATGACCCTATCCCTATATACATACTGTATATATAAATACTATATACAGATAGATAGAGATTTAGTTTCAAGCCATTTGCTTTATTAATTGTAAAGTTTTTAAATGTACTTTCATCGTACATTTACATTTGATTCTGTCATAATGGCACTCACAACCTCACTGGTTACAGATGGTGGATGGTTTTGATGCAGTGATTTGAATTTAAATGCTGTTTGTGCTACAGGTCAGTTCTGTGAAAATATATAATGGACGAAGAGGTAATGGGATGCTTGGATGCGGATCTAATGCCTTTTGCATATTAAACTATGCTTGTCAGACTTTGTTTTCCAGATCACTAAAAACACATTTCACAGTTTCAATTGCTTAATTACCCTTTGTGAATAGTTGAGGAATGTTTTGGGGGGACATTCTCTTAGCAATAAATGCAGAGTATAGTTAAAAAAGTATCTTTTTAAGTAGTACAAATAGCCTTTTTTAAAACAAAAAGTTAAATATGTTTTAAATTGACCCATTTCTCAGAAATATGACAAAACATGATCTTGAAAAGATTATGTTTTGAGAAAGAACAGAACAAATGTTATTAATAGTTTTAAAAGAATACAGATTCTAGGAAAGACAAATTGGGAATATTACAGTAAAATCCTTTTTTTTATAATGGAAGAGGATGATTCTTTTATTGTAAAATCTAT
>JAVQKG010291556.1:0-12638 GCA_036025885.1 Hypseleotris bucephala
GTAAAAAGCTTTAAAAAGGCAGATAATGTCCCCTTTAATTCTCCTTAATTACATTCAGGCACACTGGCAGAATCAATAAAGAACGCAACAGTCAGGCCAATGCTTTGTCCATTCTATTACCCAGACAGGGGCTGCAAATTGCTCTGGGGCAAACTTTATTGTTTAACTGCTACATATGTGAAACCAGATGTAGAGACTGTATGATGTGACAAGAACATTGTAGTAAGTGGTCAATGCTTTTGTAATCAGTTTGTATTCAATGTGTTCTAATGGGTGCTATAAGGCTCTGGTGATATGCAAACACAAAAGCATTATTAGTAAGTCCTATAGTGATTCCTTAGAAAGCTACTATTGTTTGTACAGCAAGTAAACCAAATTAACTGAAACTAGAATGGTCTGGCCTTTGAAAAACAAACTGATATTTGACTGTCCCGACACAACACAATACACAAGATATCAAAAACGTGAAGCGGGTGGGCTACTAGAGACAACTTCATATGGTACAAGGTCAACCTAATAAAGTGGCCAGTGGGTGTAGTCTTGCCATATATAGATAAATGTGATAGGGACTGATTCACAGCAACGTCCTGGTGTATCCAACCATGGACTGTACAGCACAGAGCATTTTAATCTGTCAACATGTCAGCGGCTTGGGAGAAAGAAGAGATGAGATGGGGGCTGGGCTGAAGTTTTGGAGGGACATAGAGAGATGACACCAAACAGCCTGTGTGTGCCTGTGTGTGTCTTTTGTGCAAGTGTGTTGCACCTGGAGTGAGCACATACACAAAAGGCATGTCAATCAGTCACTGTCCACTTGAGGGACTCCACTCATGGCCTTTCTATCCCCACTGACATCTCGACACAGCTCAGCGGATCGGACAGCCGGGCACACTAGACACAAGTCAAGTCCAAAAATACTTCAGACAGACTTGTAGATCTACTGTACTTTTTAAAGGGATCATAGTATGTATTTGACACTTCTCTATGCTGAAAATGTCTAGATTAGGTGTATGTCTCTTTAAGGCTCACTTTCCCCCAGCTGACCATGCCCGTCTCACAATGGCTAATTCAAAACATAAATTTCCGGATGGCAGTTCTATACCTATCTATGTAAAAAAAAAAAAAAATAACCCAAGTGTTTCCAGTTCCTGTAAAGGTCAGTGGGCCAGCATATGGGATAATTCAAACATGAATTAAACAAAGTAACTTTAAACAGAAAATAGCAAAACAAAGTAGAAAGCACCAAAACAGTCAAGTTAGCATAATATGGCTCTTTTACTCATCTCTTGTTTGTCAGCTCCTGTGTTTTTATGATTCCCAGGACAGCTGCAGCAGTGATGTTGCAGAAAACAGTTTGTATATTCAAAGATGCTTAAAGGTGTGATGTTAAATTACAATGCTGCTTTTAGGCTGTTGTGTCTTTGAGAACTTGTGTACACAGCAAAAAAGAAAGTATACTCTTAGGAATACACAGCACAGTACTCCAGAGAGAGGAAATAGAGCTGGGTTTGTTGTCGGAAAAACTATATAAGCACAAAGTTACGTGATTAACTGGAAATGCTAATTAAGAATATAAGTGGGTTGTATGGGTGTTTAGAATAAAAGAAGGACACTGAACAGCTATGGTTTGCCACTCTATTATGTGTAGTTAGATTTTAGTTGTTAGACAGAGCATCTTTCACACAGTGCTACGCATACAAGTCAAGGATATGTAGCTAAAGAGCCTTATTATAACAAATCCCCACTGTGCTTTATCACAGTCTTTTAGCAGTCAAAGAGCAAAACTATGATTTTCGTTTCCAGGCAAGACTGAAACACCATTAGACATTCAACTGATCATAAAGTAAAAAAAAATATGAATTAACAATAGTAAGATTTTAAGTTTATACAAAACAAAAGCTTCACTTATGGATTCATGGTACATTCAGGTTCTTTGGGAATCAACTGTCACTGCTTTACAAATGAAATGAATAGATTTTACCAAGACATTTACTGAAACATCACCCAATCAGTCAATCCCTTGCCTATCACAAAAACACAAGCAAGGGGGAAAAAACTTTACTTTAAAATTCATAGAAACATGTAAAACCTTAAAACCATGCCCCCATACCTGAGAACAGGAAGAAACAACCAGCAAAATAAGAAAATATGCTATTTGCCAGTGACTTCAAAAATTGCATAGAAAGCTTTCTCTTTAAGTTGATTATGACTACAGGCCAAGAAATAAAAATACATAAATAAATAAAAGACATTAGACACTTCTTGCACTATTTCTATGTAGCCTCCTGCTTAATACATCTTGGACCTTATTTGTAGTACGCTATGTAGATGTAAAAATAGTCTGACAGTTAACTACATTATCCAGGGGTATTACTGCACCTCCCAATTGGAGACAGACATTTACATGCATTTCTAAAGTAATCTTAAGAGATGTGTCTAAAGTACATATGGGTGAAGTGGGAGTGTGGCCCCGTGTGTGTCTATTTTGTTGGGGGCTCATCTATAATGCACAAAGACGATTAAGAGTTTGAGCAGCAGCTGGCCCCGGATAGACAGTGTGGAGTTGAGTGGCGAGGTGCAGATAAGAATGAATGCAAATATACACCAACAGTGACAGATTAACCTTGGACAAGGTTGAGCATTAATGCCGCAAGCAGGCGGGGAGCACTCTGCGGAGGTAAAACACACATGCTCAAAGACAAAGACAAGCATACAGACACACACAGACACGCACAAACACACACACAATCCAGACTTTAAACAACGGGACGTGGACGCTCATAAGAGTAGACAGTAAACACTTACACCACTGCATAAAAGCAAAATCAAGATTAGGTAATGGATTGAATTTAGCATGGTAATCTTGATTCTTTGTGAAGTTAGCTGACATGTTGTACACTATGAAGAATTGTGGCACTTCAGAGAAATGTATATAAATAAAAAAAGAATAATTATTAATAAATGTGACCTGAATTCAGAATATTATGTTGAATTAGACCAGTTTAGATGGATATATTTTTTAGACCTTGACTGATTTTGATTATTTCAAGTAAAATTATCTGCCACTGAAATAGGAAAATTACAGTTACAAATTCCACTAGTATTGAAACCAGTGAGAATAACATTGAAACAAGTCCAATAATCTAAGCCTGATGTATACAATTTTAACAAATCTAGATATTCCGTTTTTGCAGTGCTTAAAGTCAAAGACAAGTACACACACTAAGAGACACACAAATGCACACACGATCCAGACTTTCTACAAAAAGACGTGGACGCTCATAAGAGTAGACAGGTAACACTTATAGAAACGCTGTTGTGCATATAGAGGCAAGACGACTGATGATTCATTATTCATCACTTATAGTCTTTAGTGTTGAGGTCACACTCTAACTGCAGCCCTAATAGTCCATTTAAAGCTCCTCAAAGCACAAAGCCCTGCAGCCACTATCACCAGAACACACAGGCTTTTAAAATGTTCAGAAGAGAAGTTCAGTTTTAGAAACGCATCAGCCGTAGACTATTTCTGTTGGTGTAAGGGGTCAAAGTCTTGCATTTTAAAGTTGCAGGTAGGCAGGATATAGAAAATAATCTGAATGCTGGAAATAACTTGCTTAATAGGGTGGCACTTCCTGCAGTTTGAACCAAGACTTTTGTAGACCTGCAACAGAAGCTATAGGTCTATAAGACCACAACAGACATTTTCTAATCGGCAACTTCTAGAGTTCAACAAAGTGATCATATGCGAATATCAATATGTCAATATGCGAGCCTTTACTAACTGGCCACTTTATTAGGTAGACATATTTACCTACCCATGAGCTTAAAGCTAGTAACTATGTCTCTGGTTTACAGAGACATTAGACATTAGGACTGAATGTTGCTGCACTTGTCATACTGTGGTAATATTGTTATGTCTGATCAGTGTTTTTATCAAAATATGTCACCAATACAAGGTCAGAATCCCACCAAGGACAGCATCCAATTGAACATTGCAGAGTGTTCTCTAGGATCAGCACCATGGACAGTGTCAACTCTCAGTTTAGGGGAGTTATGTTAAAATGACATTTATAACAATGATTGGCACTAGTACAATACACTGCTCATCTAGAAAATGCTTTGTTGAGACTAGTTTACCAAACAAAGGGCCAGTATGTGCAAAGGTTGGGCAAAGATAACACTAAAGTTTCAAAAAAGCCAACAAAAAAACACACCTATAGAAACAAAAAGCACTGGTATTAACATATAACTAGAGAAGTTGCTTCAGAACAAATTTCACCCTTATGTTCAGCCATCAATCCCATTAGAAAACTGTGCTCTTAACAAGGAACATTGTGCTACTCCTGCCTTTTTACAATGAGTCCAGTCAAAGCAGCATGCGGTATGTCTTTCAGCCAGTATCTGCTATTATACACTGATTACTTGGCTGGCGAGGATGAGCTCTAGCTAGCCCACGCCGCAGATAAACGATAAGGGCCCTTTCCTCTCCACTCCTTTCCCCGGTGTTGACGTCACTTGCTGGGAGACGGTATCTAGGAGCAGGTAAAAATAGTGCGGCATGCATGGAGACATCAGGTTTGTGATGTGCTGAGCAGATGGAGAGGGAAAAACAGTGAATAGCAATGAAGCTGCTTGGTGGTGGTGGTGGTGGTATCGGGCCCGGGTGGCTCGCACTGCACTGGATTTGTCATGTCGAGTATGAAAAACTTGTGCTTGCTGCTGGGTGAGAATGAGGAGTGGAGAAGGTGCTTGAGCACTCTTAAAGAGTTGTAACTCAACTTCTGGAATTCTGCTGTATCCAAACTAATCTTTTGTTGCTAATTTGATGTTAATTTAGTAAAGGGCTTTAGACCTATACAAAACGTGTCCTCTCATAACAAATCAACAAAACGCCTTGACATCCCTAATATTTTACAATGTTTATTACTAGTTTGCTGCAGGTTTCCTTATAGATGAAATACAGAAGAAACATAATATTCTGACATGCTGCCTGATATGTTTTGAATATGCTCTGACCAAATTATCACAATTTGGGATTTGTCAAAACTTGCTCAAATTGCTGCACTTGTGTTGCCTACCCACTAAAAAAAAGGCCAAGTTATGCATGATTTGCGTATTTATGAAAATATCACCAATACAAGGTCAGAATTAGCACCAAGGACAGCAGCCAACTTAACATTGCAGAGTGAGATCAGCACCATGGACAGTGTCAACTCTCAGTTTAGGGGAGTTAAAATGAGAAATTAAAAAAGCTGATAAGTTCTTATTTGTTGTTTGACACATTTGTACAATACACTGCTGATCTTTTCAACATAATATAATCCTGTTTTTATGAAGCTGTCACACCACATCTCTCACACACCTGACACTTCAATAACTAGCACACGGCTAACCGTTGGAGCGTGTTTTTCTCAGAGTCAGGTCTTTCCTAGCCAGGCCCACTGTGTAGACCCTTAGAACCAATTAGACAACATTCCTCTGCATACACTTCTCAGATCACTCGGCTCCAATTTGCTTTGAATAGACACCAGCCTAATGGGGCATAATGAAGGAAAACACACTTTTCCTGTGGTCATGCTGTTGAAGCTTTAGGAGCCTGCTGTACGTGAAGATACTCATAAAAGCAAGTAATGTTATGGTCTTTGCCTGACTGAGATATACATATTTGTCTGGTTTGAGCACATATAGAATTAAGAGTAAATAAAATATAAAAAGGATCATCTTGTCTTGACTTAGTCCACAGTTTATCTGTAATTTGTTTTAGCTGTAAGTCTTGGTTAAGTCCCGGTTAAGTTCTGTTAAAGCCCTGGTCCAAGTTTAGTTCTATCTCAGTTCTTGTTTAGTCATGTTTTTTCCATATAAGTCCTGGTTAATTAACGATAAGTTTACAGATAGTTATTGCAACCATGGGCACATCACACAGCCCTCAAAGCAACCACCATGGTACAAACTTCAAAAGTACTTCTACAAGAACATCTAAATTTGCATGGTACATCAGCCTAGCCCACTACCATGCCATGTTCAACACAACACTTAAAATTAATCATAACTGGGATGACAGAGGCTGTGCTGTGCTGACATCCAATCTCTGTGCTTTAATGGATGGGGAACTGTGATAAGAAGCTTTTGAGAGAGAGCTGCTAATGGGTAAACAAGACGGTGTGATTAATATATTAATACTTGAAAAACTAAATTGTGTTGTGTCTGCTCGGGAGACGAGGATCAACTAAAAGGTAGTCCCCGCCGCTGCATTGCCGTGGGGCTTGCGTCATGTCAATTTGAGCCCGAGGCAATGGCAGCAGCTCTGAAAAGTCAACACTGAGAACTGATGACAAGCAATTATTTACTGCTAGAGGGACTTTGGCTGTTAGAATAGTGCTGCTGAGGCACCTTTTTTACACACAGGCAGCTAAAATATATGCATGTATGCCATATTAGACCATATACCTCTAGTTTTAAAGAAAAGAAAAATACACATATTTTAGATGTGTCGTGTGGTAACCTGACATTGGACAAACTATACATATTTAACATAGCAGTGCTACCCACTCTGCAGTGTACATTTCAATGCACATACTCTCATTGAGATGATTTGAGATAATGTGTATTTATAACAAAAAAACATTTCCACATTGATCTGTTGAAGTCAATATAATAAACAAACACATAAACAATTCAAGAAAATGGCACCAGCAGAATACCACACTGGTGGGCACTTATTAAGTGCAATGGTCGACATAATAAAGTGAGTGTACATAGGTTTTTAGTTGATGTAATGCAAGGTCACAGTCCAGTAACAACCAGAATGCTGTGTGGGAGAGAAATCAGCACCATAGACAGTGCCCTATACAGAGCATTAGCTGTAGTGAATACTCTAGTGAGAGCAGAGCACAATCAATGTCATCAGACAATAAGGAACACACAAACAGCACAACTCAACCCTGCTGACTACTGCCCTGTCAGGTGTAATTACTTTGAGGCTGAAGTCTTTGTAGCCTGACTTGTTGCATGTTTTGCTAGTGGCTTTTATTTCCACTTTCTGCTCAAGGTCTGAGGGAGTTTGTTTTTTTGTCTTTTGTTCATTATTTTCCATTAAAGGGAACATAGTATTCTAACTTGACTTTTCTACGTTTTCTACCATATTATAATATTGTTCAATAGGGCTAAAACAACTAATCGGATGATTAATCGATTATTGAAATAACTGTCAACTAATTTAGTATTTAAATATTCATTAACTGGAGTAAACAGACTCTAAAACATGACATTTGCTCAGATACACCTTTGTTTGTAAATGTGCTCTATCCAGAAGTCCTCAGGTGGAAGAGTTTTATCATTCATCTGATTCAAAATGTGTAAAATATCTCATATGTATACACATTTCGCAATCTACTGCTTAATCAATTAATTGTAAAAATAATCAACAGACTAATTGATTACCAAAATAATTGTTAGTTGCAGCTCTATTGCTCATCATTGCTGCATTATTATTTTTCTCTTTTTTTGCATTTGTTGTGATTGTAACAAGGGTTTGGCTAGCATCTTTAATTTAAAGTATCACCTAAGACATGTTAGACAACGTATAAATTAGACTGCATTTTTCAGTGTATAAAATGTGAAAAGCTAAGCCCCTTTAACTGCACAATTTACCTTGGAGGGATTTGTTTATTTCAGCAGGTCTTTTTAATACATCAGCACTTCTGGGCCACTCCATTTTAAACTTGAGCCCTTTTTGGTGCTAGTGTAGGTGTGTGTAATTATATGACCCGATGAGAAGTGCTCGAGATGGTGCTGTAGACAATATTATTCTCACAGCAACGCTCCGGTAGCCCCCTCGGCAGCAAGTAAGCACGCCGGGAAAAAGGTTACGACGGCAAGGGTGCGTATTGAAATTCAAGACCACTTCACCTAAGCCCAGAAGTGGCTGTCTGAAGATTAATGAGCTATTTGGGGAGAGTTCAGCCATCGCACATGCACAGGGTCCACATTAGTGATGTAATTAATTTTACTACACTGGGGTGTTGTCACCTCTCAGTGCCACGCTATGCGCCTATGATAAGAATTCTTCTGATTAAACAACATTAAAAAGAGAAAAACAAGAAAAAAGATTTGACATTCAGGGTCCGGGGAAGAAACAACAAGGGAAAGGTAGGTACTGTTTTTCTTGCAGGGCACATCTGAATAGGTTTATATTAAGCAATTAAGTCATTCTAGGATTATTGATTTGTTGCACAGTGAGGATACAGAAACAGAGGAAGAAAACCCCTTTAGGCAAACTGGTGATATTGACTTTATTTAGCCGCTCCACCATTGACCTCTTTTAAGATTACTCAACACTTCATCATAGGCCTGTCACCACTGTGGCTTTATAGTTCTTTTTATGACAGACTAATTAGTTTTACATAAACTACTAAAATACTTTATGACCTCCAGTTTGAAATAGACTAATAGAACTATCTTCCCTCTCATTATCTTATGATATAATGACTTACGTTTAGTACACCTGAACCATTACTACTACCATGATGTGCAATACTCAACCAAGGCATCCAAAATACACAATGGTCCAGATAGTGCCCAGACCAATGGATTTACTAGTTCTGGTGTAAATGCTCTCATCGATTCCTAAAGCTCCAATATCAGATAGTATGGGTTTGTACTGGCCTCTTGTGGCTAGAGTTAGCATACACATGCATGCTGTTTTGCAATAAGTCTATTGAAATATTTAAAATATAACCACGGTTTTCAATGTTTTCTTCAGATGCTTGCTAGACTAACAAAATTACCAATAAGCAAATTCCACTCTGTTATAGAGTACAAACAAGTTGAACTGGTATACTATGATGTTAACAAGTCACCTCAATAAGTGCATTACTCCCTTATATATGAGTCTGCAATTTACCTTATATGGATTATCTATGTATACAATCACGGTTAGCTGCTTCTACACACCCCAGCTCACAGCACACATTGTCATATTTGCACTTTAAACACATGCATATTGTATAGGCTCTGCATAAATGCTACATTAATGGTGGCTTCCAGGCTTTATAAATTGTAAGCAGCTACTATGTACAAGCCAAACGGTCAGCACGAGCCCCGAGAGACGCAACATCGTAATAAAGCAGCTATAGCCTCAAAATGCCATGTGAGCAAGGTGCAAATAGAAAAAGAAGAATTATTCATTTTCTGTGCATTTCAGCTTTAATAGAAGGCAGCACTGGAGGCAGAAAACGTGCTAATGAAGAATTAATGTGTGTGGATAAAATGCCATGAGAGAAATACATTGTGATTTATTCTGCAACACATTAAATGGAGAAAATAAAATAATCACTCGCTTCACAAAATGGGCTGTTATCAAAAGATTGATTTTGGTGTAAAACAAAACATAAAAGGGATTGGGAAGGATTGTATAGGATTAGACTGGATACACTTTGCTTAACCAGGACAAGTCTCAGACAACATACAAATAGCGGCTGCTTAAATCTTGGAGTTTTGGAGTCTCTGTTGTACCAGAGGAGAAGAAATGGTGGACCATATTTCATTCCCATCTGTTGTAGGTTAGTTGCACAATAATGATAACTGATGTTTATCTCAGGTTTAGCATTTTTAATCAGAGTGACACAAGATTATTTTCACTGCACATAGCCTACCGAATAATGAGCAAGTAATGTCAGAAGTGCAAAATGCATACTACATTTTTAATAGCCCACCTAAGTATGTAATATTAATTTAGTTTAAGAATCTTTGGGAGTAAAAGTAATAATTAAAAATGTTCCAACTGTTACTTTTTTACCTCAGTGGCATCCTCATTATGCAATGATGAAGTGCCCTGACCAGAACTTCAGAATGTGGACTTTCCAGTTCAGGGATAAATGCTGTATGGAGCCACAACACTCTCATGACAGTGGAAAAAAATACTAAAAAAATAATTATGGTTAATTGGTTATAAATATATTTTTTACAGGTCTGATTTTGAATGATACATACATTTTGCATATTTCACTTTCACTCAAGAAAATAACCCTATCAACGACTGTTATATCTACTTGGGTTTGTTATTGATAGCAGTAGTTAAACGTATCATCCCATTTACTGGCAACGGTAACGATCTTGCAGAGCTGTTAAATCTCTGTTTTGTTTGAGACTTTGAGCTGACACAGGTCTATGAGTCATGTTTTGTCTTACACCATTTGACATGCCATATGCTTAAAAGCTTATTTAGGAATCTAGTACTGCCAACTATAGGCTTTTATTCACTTCTCTGCCCTCTAATGTTCCAATGGGTTTCCTCTGCTACATCTGAGCAGCTGTTGTCTATGACCTTTAGACTATTTCACATATTCTTTACCACAACGCCCACACATTGACTAATTTTAAGAGACCAGGGCAAATGCAAACAGAGAGTTCATTTTAATGCAACCAGAGAAATTAAATCTATCTGTAAACCTTGAGTTTCAGATCTAATAACACCTTATATTTATATTTCTGTGGTCTCTCCTCTGTTTCTTTGTCTTTAATAGAAAAAAAATTTAACTGACCTATCTACTAACTTAACATACATGGCAAACCAAAACATTATAAAGATTTCCTAAAAAGTCTAGTATTGGCTTTAGATTGATGCAAGCCTGCAATTGTCGGTGGCAGTGGCTAAGTAAGGTATTTCCATGACCAGAAAGTTGGTGGTTCGATCCCAGCATACGTGTATATTGTCATTTGGCAAGAGTATCGCAAACTTTCTCTACAGTTGGTGGTAAACGAGGCAGTTGGCATGGTATGGTTGCCATGTCACTAGCAGTCTGTCCCGTGGGAGAATGTGACTGAGAAGTAAACAAAAAAACTAACTTAGTCAACCCTAGTCCTTTGGTACTTTGAAAAGATCTATGTAAGTAAATGTAGCTCTATTTATTACTATTATTATGAGTTCCAGTACCTGATTTTGCGCAGGGAAAATACAAACAAAAAACACACTTTCCACTTGAAGCTACAGTTATGGAAAAATGCTTGTAAATTCCCTTTTTATGACTGGGCCTCAGAACAGAAGAGGCCTGCTCCAACCACAACCCAACATTGTTCCAATTCTACCATCTTCCTCTTCGGCTTGCCTAAAAGGTAACACAGTGAAAATGGGCAGAAGTAATGGCAGACGACACAAGGGGGCGATGGTGCCAACAGCCCTGGGTCCTTCATGTTGAGAGCTGTGCCCATGTAACAGATGGATGTAGTCCCTTCACTGATTAATGTGCTCACTGGCCTGTGTTGAGATGAAGGCACCAGGAGAAGTTCAAACATGCGGTCTAAGTGTTTGATCCATTTTCCAAAAACAGGTGCTACACTTGTTTGGTCGCAGTTTGTGAAAATCTAGCATGATCCAACCAACCATATCTGACACCGAGGTCAGGCACTTGGAACAACCAAATGAATCTAAGTCAAGTCGAAGATGGTTTATGCATGAATTTGTTTGTGCCTGTGAGACAAAATGGAACGCAGCAATGGGGCGTAACACAAGTATGCAGAGTCAAGGTCAAACTTATTTATAAAGGCTTTCGGAGAAATAAATGAGTAAGTGGTTGAGAGATGAACAAACAGCATAAAGGCTGGCTTCCATTATGCAGCACGGACATGATTTTTACTTACTTACTTACTTATTTATTTATTTTGAACATTAGAAGTATAATTACAATAAATGAAAAAAAAAAATCAAAAACAAAATAATGTTCAAAAAGGAGTGGGAAGAAGTTAAAAGAAACTTATTAAATCCCACCCCTTTGCTCCAAACAATTGTTTCTGCTTCCTTCCTGCTCACTAAGATACAACAAAATCATCAAGAAACTTTTGTACAATATAAACAATATTTTTGCTCATAATACAAAACATTGTAAATAAATTTGTTTTCTGCTACATACAGTTTTTATATTCATTGAAAATGTATGCCCTATACTTAAGTTTAAACTGTTTAATTGTTGGACTCTGTTTTATTTCATCATTCATATTATTCCATAATCGTACCCCACAGAATGAGATGCAGAATTGTTTCCCTCTGGTGCGAGTTTTATTTATTTTAAATTTATACTGCCCTCTTAGACGATACCCTCCGTCTCTATTCCTAAATAAATTTTGAATATTATTTGGCAACAAATTATTACTTGCTTTATACATAATTTGTGCAGTTAGATATTTTACTATGTCTGTAAATTTTAGTAATTGTGATCGAAGAAATAGTGGGTGAGTATGATCACGATAGCCGACTTTATGTATCACACGTAAAGCCCTTTTCTGGAGGGCAATGAGTGGTTTTAATGAAGTGATGTAGTTATTTCCCCAGATCTCGGCACAGTAACTGAAATAAGGGAAGATTAAAGAACAATATAACATATGAAGTGATTTATAATTCAGTAACTGTTTAGCTTTGTTTAAAATTGAAATACTTCTGGATGTTTTATTTTGAATATGTTTAATATGTGGTTTCCAACTTAATTTATCATCTATTATAACTCCCAAAAATTTGTTTTCATGAACCAATTCAATTTGGACTCCATTAATTTGTAATTTAATCTGTTCTTTTTTATAATTTCCAAATATCATAATTTTTGTTTTATCTAAATTTAATGCCAATATATTTCTGTCAAACCAAATTT
>JAVQKG010291726.1:0-14972 GCA_036025885.1 Hypseleotris bucephala
TGATTTTTGACAGCTATGAAATAGGTACACCAGAAAACAATCAAGACTAAAGCAGGTCTAACCCAGTTCTATACTAGCAATCATACACAAGAATGAGAAATTGTGTATTATCCAATGAACTTTTCCAAAATGCAGATTAACCTATAAATTATAATCCCCAGTTTTTTTTCTTTTTTACCCTAAAGTAAAATATTCCAAACTTTTAGTGACATTTGCATGGAGTACAGAAATCACACTAAATGAGTCTAAAACAGTATTAATCCAGGTCCAAAACTGTCTAACAGGCCTAAAAGTGGGTCTAAACCAGGACTAAACTGAACCCGAACTAGTGCAAGAGATCTTACCATCTTTAGACTCTTATACTAAAATAAAACAGGACTAACCCAGTGCAAATTTAAGTCTAAAATAGAACTAAACCAGGTCTAAGGTAGAACTAGGACTACGTCCACAGGCTTCTTCAACCCACAGGGCTTTTTGACAGCTTTGAGACAGGTACAGAACAGCACCCCTCCGCCTTCCCCTACTCACCATCGCGGAGGACACCAGATGGCACACAGGGGAGAGGCAGGCAACCAGCCATGTTCAGTGACATGCAGTTACACACACACCAAAATCACAGCATGAATACAGAAGCCAGGCACGCAACTACATGCATATATTCTCTTTGTTTCATTTCAATGCTCAATGATTTCATTTATTTTATAGTAAGTGCGTTAATTATTTAACCATATCTATGGTCTTGTTTAATACAACAACAACCATAAATATCATACTGTGAAAAATGCATGTGTTTTACAATGATATTATTTCTATTCTATCTCATTTCTCACTTGAACAACTGCAAAGGTAGAGGCAAGTTATATTTTCAGGGCCAATAACAGAGCAATAAATCATTTAGTATTGTGTCAGGTCTGCACACAGTGAGTGCCATGCACACAATGTATGCAGTATCTGTTGAACAGTATCTGTTGAACTGAAAACCGTATCTGTTGAACTGAAAACTTAGAGAAAGCTGACATGTTCTCCCGCCTGACTAGTGTACTGTCATCTCTAAAGAGGTGGCATCACAGATTGTATGTGTGGTGCGGGTTCCTCAAAATTCCACTTTTTTCTGCTTTACTTGATGTTTGGAATGGCAGTGTCTCAAGTGGTAGAGCAGGTTGACAGTCCGATCCTCACTCCAGAATGCTGGTGGTTGAGTCCTTGGGAAAGACACTTCTGCCACATTTTATGATTGTGGTGGTGTATGTTTGGTGGTGGATGGTGAGGCTGCCACTCTGCCCCAGGACAGTTGAGTTACAAAGTTATTTTACCACCGGTGTGAGAATGTAGAGTGAATAGATTATTCAATAAATGTATAGTGCTTTAAGTGTCTGGAATAAAACTATATAAATGCATTATTATTATTATTAGGAGATTACCCGGGCTAACAAGGGTTGGGCTCTGGACCGCATGGTGCTGTGTAATGAAGTGACCAAGTGGATGAAGGATGACATCACTCAGCCTCCAGCAGAGGGGGTGTATGTCTACGGCCTGTATCTGGAGGGAGCAGGGTGGGACCGACGCAGCTGTAAACTCATCGACTCCAAACCTAAAGTCCTGTTTGAGATGATGCCTGTCATCAGGATGTATGCTGAGAACAATGGTGAGTGGATTGTCTGTCATTGAGTCAGTATTAATCTGTGCTGCTACCTCAAAGTTAGCATCCCACACAGTTACTCAGAGCAGGTAGATGTAACATTTAAATGCCAGGCAGACTGCTGTTTATTTTGAGTAGAGATCAGCGGGATTATATGCCAGAGTGCAGCATATTCAGGCACAGTACTGCGGCCAGTGGTGTCTGTTCTTGACAGTTAATGTATTTATAGTCATAGTTATAGTTTGAAGATTATCATTATTCACTATACATGTCTATTTACAATATATTTCACGGTTTTAGGCAGCAAAGATTCCCACCTCTACATGTGTCCAATCTACAAGAAGCCAGTGAGGACAGACATAAACTACATTGCAGCCGTCGACCTGAAAACAACACTTCCTCCAGAATACTGGATTCTACGAGGCGTGGCACTGCTCTGTGATGTGAAATGAGTCATAGTATTATTTTTTTCTAAATGAATCACGCCACTTACAGAACAGAAATAAAATACATAGTTGCAACACTGACAAACAAAGCCACCAAAGCAAATATAAATACATAGAAATTTAATGACATTTTTACAAAACAATGGCATCATTAAAACATCAAAACACTTTTTGCTAGTATTTTCTTTTCTTACAAAACCAGTGTACACACAGACTAAAGCTACTCTGTATATAGATCAGGCTTTAACTTTCAACTGAAATTCACTAAAAATCATTGTTTACCCTTTTTATCCATGTTGTACTTTACATTTCACAGCTTTCACAACTGTTAAAAAATCAGGTCTTTGCCATCGCAAACAGTATTTGTGTAAACAAGTCAATAAAGACAAGACAAACTGCTAAGACAGTTTGAGAAAAGGGCATTGCATGAATATTAGAATATATTCATATATGTTTTTAAGTAGATAATCTCTAAACACAAGGGTTTTTTAAACAGCAGACCTCTTTACACACGTGGACATGACATTTGGCTGTTTTTAACCTGCCTAACATTGCACTTGTACAGTTTCCCTTTTGCTTAGGTTTATTTAATAGTTTAATTAATTCCACATTGAAGTAGTTATTTTAAAATCTGTAATTTTGAAGCATCTACCTAAATGGACACTTGGCATTCTCAAAACACTGCTAAATCATAGTAATTTAAAACATTACCAAGTTTTATCAATGTAATTTCACAACTCACAAGAAGCCGACATTCGCCACTGTAGCTCTTCTGCGTCCACAATCCTAAACAGTTCAGTTCAGAGGGCGAACCACTGCTGCACATGCTACATAGTCTTACATACAGTAAGTGTTATAATGTATTCTATTCCCTTTGTATCCCACATCTGTAATTCGCTTTGTAATTTAATAGCTCTGGCAGGAAAGAACATTTCCTGTCCCAAATGGTCAGTCTGTTGTGCCAGTGTAAATTCAGCATATATGAAGTCTTAGGGCATTACATTCCCTTGGGACAGAGAGCGGGTCATCTCAGTATGCACAAAGTAGGTCTTCAGATCTCCTTTGCCCTTGACGTTGATGATGCCTCTGCATGAGCACATGTAGCCCAGAGTCAGTAGGATGAGACTGGTCTCTTCTGTCACCTATAGAGGGCAGCACAAGGGTCAGGGTTACTTTTGATGGACAAGCTTGAATAGACTGCAGTTCTGTCACAATACAATAGCCATATGATGTTGTATTGTGCTTTTTCATTTTGGACCGTGAGTCTGTAATAAAGATGAATTGAACTAAATGTACATTTCAGAGCCTAGAAGACCGTCTTGTCATTGTTGCTATATTTTTGTAAATATGCTGACCTTTTATAAATATTGCTACCATTATTATTGTTACGCTTCCTTGAATCCACTCAATTGAATGCATTTATCTTGTTTTTCTGTATCTTGTGCTTCAAAGACTACTCCACAGTACACTACTTTCAGCTTATCTTCTAAATATCTCAGTTGCTGTGTTGTTTATGATATTCTCAAGTGCATACAGCTGAGGCATTTCTCACACAATACCAATAAATGGATCTATTGATGAGGATATTGACAATCTTCTCATGTTTACGCCAAACCAAGAATGTGAAATACACCGGGGTACGCTTCTTTGTTGTTGTATTGGCACATCTCTATATAAATATCAACAGGCAATCTTACAATGCAATTGAAGGCTCAGCAGTGGCTCCAGACCGCACAGCAGATGGCTCTATCAAATGTGTATTACCTTTAGAGACCAAACGCTTCCCACACCATACGTCTCTCAGGTAACGTACCATTCTATCGTATCAGCCATCACACAGGAAAGAAAATGAAAGATGTGAAGGTGAAGCCAGATGTCCAAGCTACCATTTATAACGTCTATAAATCGTGATTTATATCTCAACATCTCAGCTGACATTTAAAATCTAAGTTTAAACACGGAGCAGATGTGGTGCGGCCGTTCAAACTATAGTATGTGGTATTATATATATATAAGGATATAGATAGACGTCCTCTGAAAAATTAAATGTCAAAAGAAAAAAGAGCCTATTACAGAACAATGGTGCCTTTACCTGTATCTTCCCCAGGACCCCTGTGCTGTCCATTCTGCTCGCTACATTCACTGTGTTTCCCCAGATGTCGTACTGGGGTTTCTGAGCGCCAATTACTCCTGCAATCACTGGTCCATGGTTAATCCCTGACAAGACAGGTGTGGAGAAAACATATTACTACATGGTACATAATATACAGCACATGCAATAAACCGTAACAGAGGTCAAGTGAAATTAAGTTATTGCTGAGTAAATATAAAGTGCAACTGGAAAAGAGTTTTTAGCTTAAACTGCTGCATATAATAAAAAACAGGCTTTTCATGAGAATTCATCAGCGTATGAAGACTAAAAACCATTGAGCACTTTCTTCCAGCATTCCCTGCAGCTCAGCATAAGCTCTTTTCTGCATTGGCTGCAGAAACAGTGTCTTCTGTTGGATACTACACTTGAGACAAGTGTGCAGACAGAGCACACAGCCACTGGTTTTGTCCTGTTCTAGCAGGGGGTGACTTGTATCCTTCCCTGAAGGAGCATTATAGCTCTCTCTTGAAACAGCGGGGATGTACTGGCCAATAGAGGCAAACCGCTGAGTTAATGGAGAGAGGCATGCTGGGATAGACAGACAGCTCCAAGGTATTGAATCTTGGCTCCTAACTCAGGCAGCTGGAACATGCTCACTGGCTGCAGTTTAGAAGACAACATGAATTTCATATTTAGATATGAATTAACCAAAGCAATGACACTGGTATTAGGTTTTCTCAGTAGATTGGTGTAAACATATAAACAGGGGGAATGACTAAACACTAAACAATTTGCTTTTGTGGCAAACTCACCAACTCTGAGTTTAAAGTCATTGAAAGAATGTCTGTTGATAACATCCAGCTTTCCCACCAATGCAAATGCAAACTCCACCATGGTCCCAATGTGCATGTACTGTCTATCATGCTCCTGCAAAACAGAACATTTTCTTGTCAGAATGATTTCTTTTTTTATGTTTTCAAGTCATTAAGAAAATTATTAGTCTACACAACCAATGGATATTTGGAGTTGGTGTTTTGAAAAGCATACCTGTGTGCTGTATTCTGGTCCAGAGGATGTGTTGAGCCCAGTTGCAGCCATGTAAGTGCTGCCAATAGTCTTGATCTTTTCCACACCACTGAATTTGGGCTTTGACAGCAGCTGTGCACAACCAGACCAGATTGGATTAAAAATGTAACATTTAGTTCACACTAGTTCACAGTGAGGGTAAATTTACCTCATCAAAATCAGCAATGATCTCGTTGAGAAGCCTCAGGCACTCTAAGCCCTCTTTGTTGACATCAGATTCAGTGTAAAACTCTTTAAAATCTGGGATGGATGCAAACATGACACACACCAGGTCATATGACTGGTGATACAGGTCCTGCAGAAAACACATAGAAATCAATTTAAAAAATACTGGCTAAAAATTATTTTGCTTTTTATGAAACAATAAATCCTATACAACTGTAGCTAAAAAAAAACACTCACAAACAAACAAACTCTACAGATGACAATTACTAACTGCACAACAACCTTAAGGAGTTCCAGCAGAGGGGAGCTTCACAAGGGCTATTTCGGTTTCAGACTTGTCTAATAAAGTGCCCAGTGACTGCTGTATTTCTTTTTGGACTTTGAATGCAGAGCCTGTCTATTTTGTAAAATCATCATGGTCCATCTAATAGTGATAAAATGGCACTTTGCTTGGCAGTGACTTACCTCATTCTTCCAGTTACGTGCCAGGAAGTGCTCTGCCACGTGAGCGGGCAGCACGTTTTCCAGTAAGACCCTGTTGAGGTTTTCCATGGTTTCAATCTCTTCACACTCCTTCTTGAACTTGTTCTTCCACAGAAAGTCCAACCTACAGTAATATTCATTCTGTTACAAGAGGACACAAAGGTGAAGAGACTGAAGGCACAGCCCGGACAGCAATGCTTCCATTAAGTCAGAAAGTAAAGTAAAACAGACATAAAAACATTTAAAGAAGACATTTAACAAAATTAGAGTAAAAAAAAAAAGATATTACAACATGGCATTTAGACATCTTCCATTTATTTTGTAGATAGAGAAGTGAACTATAAGACTCTTCTGCTTTTAGACTGAGCCATAAATTTGTCCGTTCACTTGATTTTTCATTGTTTTTCTACTATAAATCTTAATTATCTACTCCATCTGTTACCTTCTAAAGTTGTGTCTCGACATGAAGATTTGCTCATAGTTTACACATTGTCAAGACTAAAAACTAGGCTTAACACGTGTAGTATATATAGGCTACTAGAAAGAAGTATGCAGCGTATCAGCAGAAAGCTAAGCCCTAGGGATCGACTCCATGGTGTTTTAAATGATTAATTTCTCACTATAAGGAGCTTAAACACTGTGACACAGCATTATGAAGCCAATTCCACATTTGCTGTATTTTAATTGGCTTATGTCTCAAATGTAACTTGTGGCCAGTGCATTAAAAAGCTGCTGCTGCTGTTGTTAATGTTTCGAAATTGTTCCCGCAGAGCAAAGAGGTTTGGCCTAAGTGCCCTGCAGTAACTAACAGCCTGAAAAACGCATGTAGTATTTTGGAAAGAATGGTCCCTGCTCCCTGTGTCTCCTGGCTTATAAATCTACAACATGTCCAGCAGAGTGGCTGCAGCCTAGCATGCATTGGCCCAAGGGCACACTGGCACAGTGGTGCAGTTCGAACCTTAAACTCATACGGAGCAAAGAATACATTATACGTAAGGCCTACTGTGCAAATGTTTGAGGCAAGTGTAAAGATATGCAGTAAAGTAGAAATGTTTTATTATTATTATTATTATTATTATTATTATTATTATTATTACGAACTGATTAAAGATTTTTACAGTCTCACTGTTGTGATATAAACCACATTGCCTTGGCTTCTTTAGTAACAACTCACTTGGTTTAGAGACAGAAATCCATCGATGAAGTGGTGGAACAAAATGTGTATTTTTGACATATACAGTATTACATATATTTGAAAGCTTCTTGCCTAAAATAATGGCTAAACCTGCTTAAAACCTTTGCACTGTACTGTATAGAATCCATATTTATTAGCATTTAAAGGCCAATCTCCTGTTGTTATTACTGTTCCAAAGCTGCCATTATGGGTAAAAAGGAAATGGGAAATCTGAACAGTACGTATTGACCTAGAGATAATTAGCTTTTTATTAGTGTTTCTATACATTCCAGCTGCATTTGTCATGTGGTTGAAGGACTTTTGCATTGACTGTGAATGATTGAAGAGAAGATAGAGGGGGAAACTGTCATTGCTATAGCAGGTATATAACACCAAATCCCTACTCTGCAAACGTATGAAGAAATAGTGAAAGCAAAGATGAAAAAAAATTCCAACTCGTTCAATGCTCCAAAGATGAAAAGATTGATAAAAGAATGGTACTCGGAATGCTCTTAGCCAAACATACCTGCCTGGCGAGCACCAGCAGAGTGACAAAGAAGATGAACAGCGAGATAGAGCCCATAGTCTTCAAGTCTTTAAGCACTCCTGGTCTTCAAGGGCGAAGGAGACGGAAATAACATGGGACGTGTTCATAGAAAAAGAAATGACATAAACAGATGAGCGGGGAAAGGGAGATCATTAAACTGAAACTCACACTGCAATCAGTAGTCAGCGACATGTGTCAAATGATTGTTTAGAGGAGTGTTTTCTTCCGAGATGCCACTTGATTATGTCTGTCACTTCTTCTTAGCTGTGACAAGAGCCTGTTCTTTTGCTTTGCAGTGGATAAGCCTCACTGCTGCTTCAAATGATGTTGTTTCACCACACTGTAAATTGTGTGCTTTTTTCTGAAAATGTGTACCTCAACCATTAAAAGAACAGGCATATTTAAATACTACTAGGTCTATTGAAATAATCATTTGGATAAATAAACACATGATATATTAGTGATATGCTATGCGATAAAAACAGACTATAATATTGTTTTGAACTATTCCCTTTTCTCCTTCTCTCTTATCTCAAGAAGAGCTCCACTGAAGTAAAAAAAAAATACACACATTCAAGTTCTGCTGTTGGCAGCTTCATTATCTAATCAATTCTCTACACAGTCAGTCTGAATAAATACAAATGAATGGCACTGACCACATACTAGCTCCATAAAATACTGGGTTTGCTAATGGAGAGTGCTTCTGAAACCATAGATGAAAGCTTTTTTGATTAAGCTAGTCACATTATATTAACAGGTTTACAGCCACAGTATTGAACATATCTTTTTAGTTTGGAAAAGATATTTTATTTATTAAAACAACTATGTACAAAGGAGGTCTAATATGCTGTTAAATTAACGAGCAATGTGCAGTGTTACATGTCTGTACTATTCATGTGTAGCTTGGTATTCACATTTCCATGGGCAACACTACTTTCACACCAAGCATTTTTCTTATTGCCACATTATGTTGGTCGTCGTAATTAACCAATTGATTTTTAAGGCTCCAGGCAACACAAGCAGAGACAACAAATGTCACATGTTGACTGGTAAAATTAACTGTTTGAACGACATCTGCACAATAGTAACTGTTACGTTAGAGGTACATGGACCGTATCCAAGTAACGTAAACAACACTAGAACCATCCCAATTTACACATTTTCTTTCAAACATTTAGTCATGTTTAAAAAGTATCTTTGCTCTCCTGGCAGGAAAGACATTTTTACATTTGATTTTTTTTTTTACTTACCTGTCCAAGATTTCTGTTTTGTAGAGAAATCTGCTGTATTCGTCCAGCAGTGAGGAGTGAGTTTGAAGAATAATGATGTTGTAAACCACCACCGCTGTCAACATAATCACCATCTTCAGCTCGTAGTTTATTCTCAAAAACACTGAACAGGACATCAGGCCCAGAATACAACTGTAGATCAAATACTGGAAGAGCACAGCATTTTTAGTTAGATTAGCTTGTGGTGGATACAAGAGAAAAGCATAAATGAAAAACATGCAGTTGACCAGACTTACTGGGAGGTAAAAGTTGTTTTTGTCTGTTATTGTGATGGACTGTCCATTTAGGTAGAAGTGTGTTTCATTTGATGAATTGTAAACAGGAACTGCAGAAAGGACATTCTCCTCCAAGAAGAACTAGGAACACAACACAAACACACAGGTGTCAGTAAGTCTTGATTTATATTAAATGCTTTTTTTCCCCAGACAACATATGACAAAACAGGCATCCTACGTTGTACTGGCAGCAGGAAAACACAATCTTGTTAGATAAGAGGGCAACAGTGAAAACAGTTCAATAATGTCCTTTAAAGAGAAGCTGCAGGGTAAGGCTCTGATTGGCTGCCCTGCCGCGCTCAACCAAGTTAATTTGGTTCTTCCGCCAAGAGCATCTGACCCACGTCAGCCACAAAACAAGATTATAATCTCTCAAATCGATTTGTGTGAGGGTCTAGATCAGGGTCCTGACACCAAACTCCATCTCACAACTTACCATAAGCCTCGGGCTACAGTCGCACCCTTCCAGACTTTCTAAATAATAAACATGCATTTTTATTCTCCCTACAGAAATGGACCAAATTAAAATAAAACTGTTTTTTTTTTTTAAACAAATAAGTCTGCCATCTGTTCACTTGGATTTTCTTAAATAATGCAGTTGATGTAGTAGGTAAGATCCAGCCTCTTAGAAGTATTTCTAAACGTAGTAATGTACTTGGACCTAAAAGCTTACCATGTTGAAGACTGCCATTATGAGTATTAGTGCAGTGGTTGTCATGGTGAGGGTGATGCGGGGCCATGGGTTGTTGGCAATAATAACGGACGACCTGAGCAGCCACATCCAAGAAGTGGACATGCTTTTACTGCACTGCTGCAAAACAAGAGAAAAAAACAAGTTTGAAAAGATGCACAAAGGTCACTGTCAAACAGAGAATATGGACAGACTTTGGACAAATGAACAGGGCTTTTCCTATCCCTGGCTACTTCTGATACAACTCTATTTTACCAGGCTTGGGACTGGCTGAATAAATTAAATGTGTGTGCTATTTAAATAAATTAAGCAAAAATATATTTAAAAAATGTAATTTATTTTACTAACATTGACCTCTTACTGTATGTTGTTAGAGTAGGTATAGTTTAAAATGAAGAATTAAAGCCTAATATTTCATATAGTGTCAAGTTTTGCAACAAACTTACAAAAAATACTGAACGTGTACTAAGGGATTCATGCTCTAGGTTATGTTTTTCTGAAAGCCTGAGGCCACATCCTGATCAGTGGAAGAGAGGTCTACCTGTGCCTTTAAAGTTTAAACAATATGCCTTTGTACTTTTATTATAATTAATTTGAGACATGACACAATAAGTCATAGACTGCAAAAGAGTTAAATCCTAAACATTTAATGGACTGACTTTCAAACGCTACATGTAGACAAAGATAGATGCCTTTTTTCTCCACCAAATTACCAGGGTCACTCAAATAGTACTTAAGGCTTGTTAAGCTGATCAGAAGGGCTTTTCACAATGCAGTAATTACATATGATGATTAATGAATCACTACATATTCCCACACTGGTCACTTTATCAAATACATCTGTTCAGTTAACCCAAATAGCTAATCAGCCAACCACAGGGCCACAACTTAATGCATAAAAACCACAGCATTTATGGAGAATATTCCAAGGAGTGAATTGTGTTAAATCTGCTTTGTTGATGCCAGAGCTCAGAGGATTGCGGGGTAGACTGAAATGTTGAAAAGCAACAGTGTGCAGAGGACCTTGAAGCAAATGGGCTGCAGCAAGGTACAATGTTATGGTGTTACAGCATCAACTGTTGACAGACTGTACAGTAACAAGAATGGTACATTGTTGAGAATATTACGGCCAATTATAGCTGATGCACTATAGCAAACAGTTATTAGCTTTGACATAATGTTGTGTTGGAGTGGATTTTGGTAGGCTAGGTAGACTACAAGACACCATTACAATGTGTTTCAAATAAAGTACCCAAACAATGCATCTTAAAATGTTTTAACCAGCAACCAACCACTAACCAGAAAGTGTCCAACGAAACAAACAAATAAGATGACGGAGAGGATTAGAAAAGCCATTCCGAATGATATTCCCAAAATCGCTGTCCTACAAAATCAAGAAAGAATTACAAAACAAAACCATAAAGTGTTTAGGATCTTGTATAAAATAGAAGACACCTACTTTGGCAGGACAAGAATCTGGACGATGAAGATGCAGAAGAAGATCAAACAGGCGCAGGTAACATAGTACTTGAAGGCAGGTAAGGTTGTTGCTCTGTACTAAATAAATAAAAACAAGGGTCAGCTTTTCAACAGAATCACTTTAAACCTGAGTTTTAAGGTTCCCGAAAAACCACTTGACTCTAAATCTGGAAGCCAAGTTGCTTGTTATTCAAGGTCTTAGAGCATGTTCCACAGGCATCATATTACAGCAGTTACTTGATACTTATAAAGTGCCTCTTACTTCTTTTTCCAGAGTCTTGTTGTGAAAGAATAATGATATTCTTTGAATATCTTCAGACTTAAGCCATTGTCTGTAAGAAAAGCTTGAGGGTGTAACTAAAAAGTTATATAACATATAACTAAAAGGATTTTGAAATGGTTCTTACTTTTGTGCATTTATCCCATCAAATGTTCTAATAATTCGCTCATTAAGTTCCTCCTCAAACCGTTTCTTCTGCGACTTTGTCCTTTTCATAAAACAAACAAAACATATATTTAGACCAGTTAGTTTAATTATACATTATTCATCATGTAAAAAAAAACAGCTTGCCTTTCTGATCTTCTTTGGAAGTGATACTGTCCCATTGGTACATCCTAGACAAACATAATGTGATTAAACATGGATTAAAAATCTGAATGCTTCTATGAAACTGAATCAAAGGTCAACACCAAAAGAAATGAACTCACAGCTGTGTTGATCTTGCCATTCTCATTGGTCATGCTGTCTCGATGGTGCAGGTTGGCGAAGGGTTTGGCTGCTCCCCAAGACTCCAAGTAGCGTGTCATCCTCACTGACGCTCTCATTTTTGCTCCGTTCACCGTGTGTCTGGGACGAAAATGATGCTGGGGACTTCTACGCTCCACCTAAGAAAACCAGTCCAAGATTGTTTAGTATATTAAGTTTCACAGATTTTTATTCAAAGGAAATACAGTACCTTAGGGTTAATGACTAAATAGGTGATAACTCCATGTTCTTTGAGATAGGGGTCTCTGTCTTGTCCATCGCCATCCTCCACTTTATAGGCACCATTTAAATGCTCCAGAGTCACTGATGTTATGTGAACTCGCCTAAGGAAATGAATCTCTTTAAGGGCATATTTGTGTACATTATTACTGTATTGTTAAGTTCAACAACCAGCACACCATTGTACTTTACATTTCATCATGATATAACAAAGATAGTTTATCTTACTGACCCTGGCACACCTCCCGCCTCCATGTGGTTGGCCAGTGTGACGTCATGTGACCAAACGTCATACTGCCATTTCTGTAATCCAATCACTCCACACAAGACATTTCCCGAGTGGACACCAACACGCATGTTTATGTCGACTCCTGTAGCATCACGAACCTTCCTGTTACACAACAGAATAATGTCACTCAAGTAAAAGTGTAAAGTACTCCTCCCATTATTTATTCAACTAAGAATATAAAAGTACTGAATAAAAAAGCTACTCTAAACAGTTTAAACAAAATGTAATGTGTTTATGTAGTTTTGTTGTAGATAGACAACAGACAGAGAGCAAATTTCTGTATTTCAAAAAAGCTAACAAAAAAAACACTTACCTATACATCAGCATATAGAGGTGGGTAAAAGTACGCCTACTCTTATATGAGTAAGAGTACTTATACAATGTATTCAAAAAGTTACTCAAGTAAATGTAACTTAGTAAAAGTAACTAATTACTAATCACCAAACAATTAATCACCAAACAATTTAAAAGTGAATAAAACACAAACTAAACACTAGATCCACTAAATCTTAAACATCACTGTTATTTTGGTATCTATTGTCATTCATTAAATGATTGTAAATATGTAATAATCATTCTTAATAGTAGTGAGTTATTCTAAAGAGGTTTATGTGCATACTAAAATTTATAGAGCACAGACTTTGAAAAAAAAAGGGGCTGAAATACATATGCAAAAGGAGTGCACTCTGCATGGTTTTATCCATTCATGTGATTACACTTATTTATCCTCCATCAGATATTCAGGGTACACTTAAAGATGATAACATCTTAAATTAATGCTTCATTAACATCGTGCTCCTCCATCTAAGTCTGTTCAGAAGTTATGAAAGCTTTAAGTAATTAAACTCGGCACACTCGACTTGAAACCAGCCCATTCAAAACAGCACCGTCATTTATTTTAGCAGCCTTCTAGTGTAATCACACTTACTTGATGGCCTCGCACATGTCCAAGCCCATTTTGACACAGTTTTTGGCATGGTTCGGTAGAGAGTCCGGTAAGCCCGACACACAGTAGTAGCAGTCGCCAAGGATTTTAATTCGCATACATTCATTTTCCTGTGTAAAAAGACATTGAAATCATCATCACAGCTTTGAGGTTTAAGGTCTCTTTTTATTTAAATCATGCTTTTTAAAAAAGCAATTTCAATGTCTTTAAATATCCTCCGGCCTATGGTCCTTAAATAAGAAAAAGGAGTTCTTGGATATATTTCACAGTGAAATATTACCTTTGCAATTTGGTCAAATTTGCCAAACAGCTCATTCAGCATGTGCACCAGCTCTCCAGGTGAGCAGTCACTGGCCAACCGTGTGAATCCTACTATATCTGCATAAAGTATGCTGTATACAGATGAAAAAACTGTCAGTCTATTTTTGCTAAAACATGGTAGTATTATGATAAAGTGAGACGAGACATGCCTGACGTTAGTGTGCCTCTGAACATAGAGGTTGTGAAAGTTGTTGGTGTTTTCCATCTGGGCGAAGTTGGGCCCCTTCAGTCTCTGGATGATCTCAGCTTTCATTACTCGGGCAATATGAGCTGGCAACAATGACAACAGCAGGCGCTCCTGTTGGCAATAACACAGGAGCAGCAGAAATCTGAGACAAATAGGCATATCCGCTAAGCTAGTATTGAATAAATCTTCCTTAATTGATATAGATTTACACTTCTTAGAAATTTACTCACACGTGGTGGTACATAGATGCAAATGTTAATCATGTAAACATATAGATTTGGTAAATGGAAGAAAAAAGGAGGTCCGTGACTAGAAAACGGAGGTGACAGTGGTATGTGCTAGCCCTGCAACCACGGGGTCGCCGGTTTAATCCCCGACCAAGTGCATATTGTCATTTTGTCCCTGGACAAGACACTTAAGCCACATTGCCTATGAATGAATGTTGTTGTGTGATTGGTGTTTGGTGGTGGTTGGAGGGGTCATAGACGCAAACTAGTATTTGGCTAGACAATTAGCTTACCACCACCACTGTGTGATTGTGGTGTGAATGAATAATGGGCTCCAAATATGGAAGACTTTTGAGAAAGCCTCAGGCATTGGAAAGCGCAATATAAATCTAATCCATTATAACTATTATTATTAAAACCTAAATTGAATTAGATACAAAATTATTTAACTTAAAAAAATATTTTATACTTATGTAAATGCATATAACATTGACCAATTTTCGCAGCAATTATTACTGGTACTTTGCTCTCTGTTGGAACAAGTAAAAAAATCAAATAACTAGTCTCATTTGTCACTAAACATATCAATTAAGAAATGTTAAAAAGTTTCATCTTAATATTTTGTTATCACTACTCTACTAAAAATACAGA